>SKCR01030020.1:0-97446 GCA_019454045.1 Zanthoxylum bungeanum
ATTAAGTTCCAATTATAGCAACCCCGCCTGACATGTATATTCCTATCCTGTAAGGAAATCTACCTAAGAGTCTCTTGCCCCAAGGTGAGATCGTGAGCTATTCAGTCTAAGGCTAAACCTAAAATCCCTTTTCCAAGTTCATTTTAAGTTTACCAAATCAATCTTATTAATGGCCAGTTAACAAGAAGCATTAAGCTTAAGACTCAATAAATAAACCTTTTATATTACCCAAGACATAAAATAACCAACTTTATAAACCAGTGACATTGGAATTCATCACACCACTAGATAATATGTTTAGTTACAAAACATACCTAAAATTACAAAATGCATAGTTAAACTGAATAACAAAATGGAAAAATAAAAGTAAAGAAAATTTCAACAATAAAACAAAATATTGGAGCTAGTGGTTTCACTTTTAATACTTCAAATATAGATTACTTTCGTATCAATTAATCATTTCTTGAATTAATTATATTAAAACCGACCATATATGAGGTGAATGTCATGTATCCAAAGTCCAACTGACCATATAGGGGTACCAAAATCATATAAACCGACCATGTTGGCGGTAACAAGGTTAGCACCTAAACCGACCATATAGGCGGAAACTATGTTCAATAATATAAAATCGACCATATAGGTGGTAAATAATTAATTCAATTTACTTATTTAAATTAAGGGAGTAAATCTATATTATTATATTAAAAGTTTCCCGCCAGACTCCAGCAAAAAGAGATTACCTACTCATGATGTAATTAAAAACACTCAAAATTTTATTAAATAAATAAAGAGAAAATACAAGAAAACTTAAATAAACATGCAAGACACTTTCTTTTAGGTTTTCATGGAGAAATCCCTCAAAGAAAGCATGAAAAATTTACAAAGTTTAACTTGGTATTTATAGGCAAATCTAAAGGCTTCCACTAAACATGGCATCAAACATGACACCTCCATTTTTTTTTTTTAAAATGACTTTAATAATTACATATAACACACTTACAAATGTTTTATCAACTTCGATCATGAAAACTTCAGAATTCAAAATTATTATGAACTTCCATGTTGTAAATCTTTGAGTATTATTTAATCTAGAACTTGAATCACCTCAATCTGATATCGGAGTAGAAAGTTATGGGCAAAATACGAAAATTGCGCAAAGCTGAAATTTCTAAAATTATACTTCGTTAGAACACCATTTCAAGTTTCCAACCTCCAAAATCCAAATGTCAAGTCCATTTTTTGCCTTTATTTTTTCCATATTTCATCCTGATTGATTTCATTAAGTCCCTATTTTATTTTATCTACAAAATAAACTAAAACACATCAAAACATTCATAAAACTCGAGAAACTATACGAAATATTATGTAAAAATAGCGGTAAATATTGATATATTTTCCGCTCATCATTATTCTTCCTTAAGAATCTTACTCTACTACAAAGTTTTATTTCTTGTCTCAGTTCCTTGAACTCCTTACATTTTTACTTTCCTGAAAACTCTATCAACTTCAATTACTTAGGACATCTCTTCTAAATTCTTGATTCGGGTGTTATTCTCCTCTGGTTCTTCTTTCTCAATACAATGAGATTCTTATAAGTCGTATACAATACTTCTGAGAGTCGCTCTCTCTAGTTACTTCGCTCATTAGAGTCTTTACTTCCCAAAGGATTCCAGTTAAACTATGCCTTATAGATTTAACTTGATTACTATGACTTCAACTTTTCTATCTTAAATAGAATTTTGCCACCTCATTATTTTTTTCTATATTTTGTTGTACTTATTGGTTCAACCATCTGGACACCTCATAATCCATCTATTCTGTCAAATACTCTTATTTACTTTATTCCTCTTCTTGCTGGGCTCAAGGCTGGGAATAGATACAAGCTTACGTGTTTTGTTAGGTGTCTAAATACTTACTAAAGTTGGGGGCTATTGAAAAGAAAAACTTCTATTCATACTACTGGAAATTGAATGACTTAATCTATGCCTTAGGGTTCCTTACTTTTTATCAATCACTCTGAGGTCTTTACTTATATTGCTATTTCCAAGCTACATTACCTATGCTACTATACGTACTGGGTTCTCTTATAACTTTTGTTCTCCTTCTTACTATTTTCAGATCCTATCTTTTGTCTCTACGCCATGTTACTGAGGCTAGTAATGGTTCGTTCTTCTATCTATTTCTTAGATTTCTGCTCTCTGCTCTTGCTATAAATCACTGCTATGACACTCTGTTCTACTGTCTATACTGGTACTCTTGTCACCTATAAATATCTCCAACTCCGCGGGTCTATTCTTGTATACTTCTACGGATTTCTACTGACTTGGGTTTATCTGTGGTTTTTACTGTATTTGGTCTATCTTGTGGACTCCTACTAATCTTACAGGCCTTACGCTGTCTTGCCTTGATCTTTGGGCTATTCTGGGTTCTATTCTTTATATCCCTGAAAACTTCCTTGATCCTTTTTATGGGTGGTCTACCTCCCAAGATCTTTCATTTCCTAAGATAAACTCTCGTCAAGTTTCTTACGATCATCTATATCTATACTGGTAGGGACTAGGGCAGACATATTATGCCTTGATGAGTTTCGGTATCCTTGTTCTGGTACTATGTGTCCTAGTGGAGTCTGTTTCTCATGTAAGGTAGGTATAAGCTAGATTCCATCAGGACAGCTTCATTGATTGGCATCGCGGATGGGTGGGGATTTGGGTAGGTCGGGGCCTCATATAATGGATTACTTGGTTTGGGCAACTAATCATTTTCCTGACGTCATTTCTCTTATTTACCTGTGGGCCTAGGTTTGGAGAATCTAGAATCTCTGCGTCCTTATGTCATGTCACATCTATTAGAAACCTCCACGACTAATCATGATTTCTTGCTTCTTCTGCCTTATGGCTGTCCTTGGTTATTCGGGGATCTCGCTATCTATACGAGGTGCTCGAGAGTTATTGGATCAACTTGGAAGAATTTTCTGAGGAGGAAAGGAATTTTACTTGGAGGGAAAGAAATTGATTTAGGTATACTCGATATTTTACTCTTATTCAGACTTGTTATATTCTTCTTCACTATCCCAAGTTCTGGTGTTTTCCATCTTATCTAATTTATACTTCTATCGCTTTACTGTCTCTGGTTACTTAGATCATTTGTTCCTTACTTTTTATTTCATTGCTTTTCTTTCTGACTTTCTCTCTTTTTTCTACTTCCTTAAGTGATTATCCATAGAACTTTATTATTTCTTTCTATTTCCTTACTTTTCTGTCTTTAGCTGCTTAAACCTTTACGCATCTTTCTTTCTTTTCTTATAACTCTTTTTCCCACTCCCTTTGGTACTTTTCTTAAAATCTTATTATCTGGTTTCATAGCTCGTTTGTACTTCTGGTAATAGGTCAGAATAACTACAGGGGAATTCTCAACTTGGATCTAGAGTATAATTATTCTTGTAAGGAATACTATTCGAATGATCTGGGAAAGCTTACTAACCTGTCTATGGATCTTGAGGACATACTCGAGGATTGGATACTGGAGAGGTAGTGCCTCGCATATGAGTATACCGGACATACTGCGTATACCAGACCCCAACACTCTGCCCACTGGAGTCACTGACTCCCTAGACCATGCTCTGATACCATCTTTGTAACATCCTCGATCTAGAAGATGCTACCGGCAGGGAATAGACTATACTATTCCCCTGAGCCTCTGTTCTTCTAACTATAAACTACACTATCTCTATTTTCTTAATCAAATTCTTATTTATGGAACCTATGCCCAAGCTCGAAAACATGGAAGACAAGTTCATTATTAATAATTGTATACTTATAAACACTTATTTTTACAATGACTGCATATAACCCAAATACTAATACATGACTTTTACTTGACTCGGACTGGACTCTCACTCTCTCTCTGACTTGAACTGGTGGACTTCGTACCCTAATGACTGTATCAGTATCTGTCCTCCCAAGCTCGCCCTCCGAGAATACCTGCAACAACAGAAAACTGGAAGTGGGGGGGGTTAGATCGTCGCACGATCTAAGTGAGTGGACGAAATTTGAAATACTGATATAAAAATATTTGGTTCTAAAACCAAGGTCCAAGAAATAACTTTATACGAAAACTCATTTTCTGTCTGAAACTATTTGAAAATCTCTCATGTTCTGAACTCTTTCTGCAAAATTTGTCTTTTCTGAAGTTTTCTTATAAAACTGTTATTTTTGGAAAAACATTCTTTCTTAAAAACATCTTCTGGAAACTGTAACTAAAAAACTGATTTCTGGTTCTGGAAACTGTTTCTGAAAAACTGATTTCTATTTTTGAAAACTGTCTCGGAAAAACCAGACGTATGGGGGCGTTACGTATCGTCGTCCCCCATACGCCTAACTAGAGCTAGAAGTTCAAATCCATGACTTTGGGGCGTTACATATCTGTAAGTGTCCTAGACATGCCATGGGATCTCTAAGCGTGATTGGTGTGTGAATAAATCAAGAAAGTTTGCGGAAAAAAAACTTACCTGATTGGATGAGATTCAAAACTTTTCTTTGTTGTAGAAGAAGCTCCAAGCTTTGTTTTGAATTCCAAACTCAAGGGTGAGTTTCCCTATCACCTTTCTTTGACTCCAAAGTGCTAGCTTTGCCCAAAAATGGAACAAAAATTTCTCCTCCAATGAGAAGAGAGGGACGACAATGGATGGTTTTGAAGAGAGAGAGAGAGATGTGAATAGTAAAGTCTAACAATACTTCTTACAAAAGTTGTGTGTGTTGACTTCTAAGTTGTTTCAAAAACATGTGTATATTGTGTTTAAAAGATTAAACACTATTGCCAACTACCACCATCACAAAAAGTGACTAGTGAAGTAAGTGAGTGGGCCATACCACTTTGAATTCAAAATTCAAGTTAACTTACACAACACACTTTGGGCTCGGGTTCGTTTAATCCGATTAAACAAATTTTCTGTCGTGACGTAATTAAATCTAATTTAATTAAATAATAATGCCTAGCAAAATTATTTCGAAAATCGCTTACGAATTAATTCCAAATTAATTCGTTCGCTTGAATTAAAATCCAATTTTAATTCCTTATTGAAATCCAATTTCAATTAATATATCTGATATATTATTTTAGCCCAATTAAATAAATTAAATAGTAAAATCCAATTTAACTATTAAATTTATTTTACCGATTATTTCTAAAATAATCGCGTTCTCTCTTCTTCATGAATTAATCACAGATTAATTCATTACGTAATTAATCCCAGATTAATTTTCTGTCTCATAATTAATCCTAGATTAATTCTTTCTGTAATTAATCCCAGATTAATTTTCTATCTCATAATTAATCCTAGATTAATTATGTTCGAGTCAAATGTCATCGGTGAATCTTTGGGAAGCGACCCAAGAGATCCTTGGATATGTTGGCAGTAAACACGGTTGTCGGACCATCCGAACACGTGCGTATCCCGTACCACGTTCTCACCGATTTACAAGACATGGTTTCCTTCTAGCAAAGCATCATACCTACCCAATTCTCCATAAATATATTCAACATGGAATATATATAATCTGTATCAGGCGTAGTATACTATGTATTGCGTATTACGATCCAGTATCAGATGTTACATGCTAGGCCTAGGGCCGGAATTGTGTCTGTCTCGTACGAAGCATATATCGGATCACAAGCAACTAGTCTCTGCAATCGAATAATCATGACCTAGTCATACTATCCCGATAGCTGCAGCATTTAAGAGTATAGTTCTGTATCACTGCGTGATCATCATCTCCATATGACTGAAGTGATACTTCCATCTTGACATCACACCCAATACACTACGATTCTCAGTATACCCAGAAGAGGCGTACACATAACCTGTTAAAGCTCCAGACGATCAAAACCAAAGTATACTGATTGTCACAAATATTAGCGATGCAAGTCTCATAGTTAATTTGTACAAAAATACCATGTCTTTTACAAATAGTGATGCTATGGGTCATAATTGTCCAATAATATCACCGTCCCCCAAAGTATGCCACTACTGTCCCTGAAACGGTGGTCTTGAAGCGTTACATATCGCCATCCCCCAAGCCACTAAACTAGAACTGGAGGTACGCATCCATGCTGCCCTCCAAGCTCTGAAACTAAGATCTAGGGGCATCTGTCATCCCTAGTCCTGAACTAGGATCTGGAGTTGTTATGTATCGCCGTCCCCCCAGTCCTCTACATGTGCACATGTGTTGTCCGTCAATTCCATCTCTAAATCAAGTTGCATACTGATGTGGATTTTCCCGCATGCCTCGAAAAACATAAAACATGTTCTGAAAATATTTTTTTCTCAAATATAACTTAAATCATAAACTTTTATGTAATAACTGTAATAAAAATGAGCTATCGCCCTAAAGTATAAAAAGTAAGTCTGTTGTACCAATAACAAAATGAAATATCAATTTAAAAGAGTAGTGTCCACTCACAGTTTTGGAATCTGGCTGGCACTGGATCCCTTGTCAAAGGAAATTGTGGTTCCTGTGGATAATCTATGATCGGAAACTTGATTAGCCTGTATGTTGCAAAATGAGTTTCGGAACTTAACTAAGCTTACTATTATATCAATAAGTTTTAGCTACAAGGCTTATCATGCTTGTAACTTGATAGAAGGTATGAATACGAACTTATATGAGACCTATAAGGCAGCCTCTAACATGCTAGCATGGAAATTACGTCGTGACACGCAGCATCCAGAAATATGCTGCTCTTTTTCTCTTGCGTGTCGTGACGCGCAACTCTTTAGCGTCGTGACGTGAATCCATTTTCTAGGATTTTGATTTTACTTCTCCATGTTCATCCTCTACCTAAATTACCACAAGCATTTTTTCTCAACAAAATTAATACACAAACCAACTTATTTAACTTCCAATTCACAAATTCAACATTAAATTATCATCCTCAACCAATTCTCCAAGTCTCTTAATCCTTGTTTTTCACAAAACTTTCAAATCTTCCAAAGTTTGGGTATTTTAAATCAACAATCACTTTCTTGACTTATCAACTACCATCAAACAATCATTATCATCCCAACATCCGTATTCTATCATCATGCTTCTAAAATCTAACAACTAAGTTTATGGGTCAAGTCTTTTTACCTTCTTTCTCTTGATTTTTCTTCATTCCTCAAGCCCCCATGGTAGCTTGTCTTCTTCTTAGGTTTATGAATGATTGATTAGCACTTCTTCTTCCTTTTTCCTTCTTCTTCTTCTTTCTTCTTTCTTCTTCCTTCTTCTTCCTCATCCTCACGTTTCTTGCTTCTCTTCTCATTTTTATTTCAATTTAAGTATTTGTGAATAGTGTCTCCTTTTATTTATACTAGGGCTTTTTGGATATTGGATAATTGGAGAAAAGTGTGGAAGTGTGTGGAAAGTTTGAGATTCTTCCAATTGAGCCCGAAATTACTATTTATCCAAATTTTGAGTTACATTGTTGACCTATATGTGGTCTGAAATTGGTAAAATGTTCAACGCTACAGTTATAGATCGCGATCTTAGCTTTCCGAAGATATAAAATTCATAAAAATCGGTCTTCGTATGAGAAAGTTACGGCCCAAATACCATGGGCTGTCCGGATCGGAACATCATAGAATTTCATATCAGAATTTTGAAGGATTTACCGTTTATCCCCAAAGTCATTCTGTGAGCGTATATGTGTCCCAACATAATTTATATTATGTCACCATCATCTCGTAATACCATGGTACTACAATATAATAATAGTAGTGACTATCGGTGGTTACACAGCACCCAGTATATCACCGCCAATGAATGAAAGCCTCAATCTCACTCTCACGGGGTGTCTAGGTCGCGGAGGGGTGGCAAAAGGCACATGTCCACCGAACTAACTGCATCGCCGAACAACATACAACAAACTTAAATAGAAGAAATGACTGCATCAGCTGTTCTATCCCCTCCTCACTGTTAAGGTCTTTCCTCTCCCAATAAGCCCATATCCCTCATATGGAATTACGCCAGAGCGAATCCTGAGGCGACCCCCAATAGGCAGTGAATATAGCTAGTATAGACATGGGGAGTAAATACAGCAATTGAACTCCAGTAAATGGCCCTCGCAGGGGATGCCGATGTGGTAAGCAAAGTCCTCTAGCGTAATAGTCATCTCCCTAACCGGCAAATAGAAAGTGTGGGTCATATACATCCATCTCTCCACGAGCACTTCCAGCCCCCATTTATCATATTTCTTAGTCCTTGCAAAGATATAGGGAATTAAAGATGCGAACCCGGTGACAAAAATCTGGGCTTGTAAAGCTGGAGAAAGCTCATTATACCATTTTCTAACACTAGCAGGGCTGCCGCCAGCCTTCAGGCGCGAAGTATCAAGATAAAAAAACAGAAATAGATTAGTTGATTAGTGAAAGCAGCAAAACAGTGGCCACAGCACTGGCCAGACATTCTCTGTGCTCAACAACGACCAGCCGGACATAGAATATATCCAACCAGATATTCAAAACATGTTCGGCCAGACATGAAACATATGAAGCTGAAAATTTTAAAAATAGTGGTCGGATATAAAACATGGATCGGATATTTGATAAATGTCCAGCCGATAAAAAAACAAATTAGGGCCGGAATTTATAGAATATCCGGCCGGACATAAATTAAAGTAAAAAAACCCATAAATGCGCGGATAAAAGAGGGAGCAAAATAGACGTACTGACATACTCACAAAGTGGTTCTTTGCTACCTAGTATAAGAGTGTCAAAATAATAAAATAACTCGATAAGTCCGGGGTCGATCTACAGGGAATAGATTTAATAGGATAAAATAATATTCAACTAATAAAATAATAATAATAATAATAATAAAATACTAGGGTTAGAGGATCCCCTCTTGATATTTCAAATATAAAATAATTTTTACTTTTTTATAAAATATAAATTATAATTATTTCTCAATCAATTTATTTCATAATTATCATGTATTAATTATGCCAATATATGTAATTCGTCATGTCGATAATTATTCATGCCAAGGTACTAAATATGTCAAAACATATAAAACCAGCAGGCGATGATAACATTTGTCTATAACAAATCCAGTTAGGTACTCAATTATACCAAATATATAAAATCAGTCATATAGGAGGTACCACATTTTCCATAATTAATCCAGATATTTAATAGTCTACTCTCTTTCATTTATTGGATTCAAGTATTATCTGTGTCAATCGAGGACTGTCTACAGCTACTTAAGAGTCCTAAATAAACTGGGAAGAGTATGAATTTTATTTGGGAAATTATCATAATTTATAAAATATAATAAAAAAACCACATATATCTTCATACCACTAGCTTCATCCTTTACCCCACCATGATAAAAATTAGCATAACAATATATAAATAAAAAAACTCATAATTTTATTAATAAAAGAAAAATAAATTACAAAAGAAAAATACACACAAAAGCAATCCCACAAAGTCTCAGAGAGACCTGTGGAAAATTGCTTAGGAAATGAATGCTGATAGAGGTGTTCAGCACCTCTTATGAAAATTGCAAGCTAAGCTTGCAAAGCAAAACTTGCTATTGCAATTTATTTTTGATTTTTTTGATTTTGTCATTTTCTGTTTGTTTTTATTCATTGCTTTTTGCTTTTGTGTTTTTTCTAATAATTACATATAACATACTTTGGATTTTTCATCAATTTCGGTCTTTAAAACTCTAGAACTAGAAAATATTGTACATATCAAAGTTGTAGATATTTGAGTCTTCTTTCATCTGGAATTAAAATCATCTCAATCCGATATTGGAGTAAAACGTTAGGGCCAAAATACGAAAATTACGCAAGGTTGGAATTTTCGAATTGTACATTGTTAGAATGCCATTTTAAGTTCTAGCCTCCAAAATCCAAAATATTATTTCACCTACATAAGAAATAAAAATTGACAATAAAAATATATAAAACGTAAATTTAATTGTTATTTCACAAATGTGCTAAATTAATGGGATTAATGAAACTACAAGTGTAAAATGATTAATTTTTCTTTTAATAAATGTGTACTTTTTAGTGTTCATCACACCCTACCAGCTTATTACTAGTCCCTAGTAATTTAAGCGAAAATAAAAATAAAAAATTCTTATTCAAGTTAGTAATTGTTTTCTTTTTTTCTAAATTATCAAATAAGTAAATTATCCTATACATTTTACCATTTTTCCATACACACATGAGATAAAATATCAATTAATTCAGTGTGCCCACAATATTCACATGTCTTGTTGAAAATAGAGTAATATTTTTTTCTAAAATTATATCAGAATTCACACATTTTGTCAATGGAAGTTTATTTATAAATATAAAAATAGTTTTTTTTTAAATAATAATATATCTTCAATACTTGTAGCGAGCTTTGGGACAAT
This sequence comes from Zanthoxylum bungeanum, assembly GCA_019454045.1. NCBI lineage: Eukaryota > Viridiplantae > Streptophyta > Magnoliopsida > Sapindales > Rutaceae > Zanthoxylum > Zanthoxylum bungeanum. The sequence goes on from SKCR01030020.1 coordinate 10,407, forward strand.
GACTCCCGAACCAGTTGGCTTTAGGGCACTAGGTGTTAAGACACCCTTATATACTTAATTGCTCGGATCACATATGTTAAAAAGAAGAAGTGTCTGATTTCCTAAGTTTTCTCTTTAACCCATGTAACGAGCTTTGGGCCAGTGACCCCTAGACCAGTTGACCTTAGGGCACTAAGTGTTAAAACACCCATACGGACTTAATTGCTTGGGCCAGTGTGACCTAGACCAGTTGACCTTAGGGCACTAAGTGTTTAAAACACCTATACGGACTTAATTGCTTGAGTAAAGAGGCTACGAAATTGGACTTATTCACACACGTTTTTTTCTTCATTTTTTAACTCAAGCTCTACCGTTTTACGCGAACAATCACTATTGGATGAGTAAGATGTCGGTTACTAAGTAGATGAACATCCCCCCCCCCGGAGATGCTACCGGTAGGGAATAGGTCATCATATCCCCCTGAGCCTATGACTTTCTGACTATGGACAACACTACTACTTTGTCTCAAACATATACTCATACATGGGACCATTGTTGGAAATGACTAAGCATTCCAAGATCACTTCACGCATTGAAAATAAGTGCGAATACAACGAGGGAGTTGCGGAATACTCACATCGAGCGGTTGAGCAACGCGCAAGGCAACAAAATTTCCTTTTCTGCCCACTGCAGCTCATGGCAGTGCACTGCATTTTGCTCCTCAAGATTCGGCTTCATCTTCAAGTTTTTGAGCTCCAAGCTTCGTCAAACGATTCTCGGCTAATGGGTGGACTTCCCTATCACTTCGCATGATCCCGGAGTGTGCTAGCACTCTTGATTTTGCAATAAAATCACATTTAGCTTCCCTTCATTTTCGGTTCTACCCAGCAAAACAGAAGAACAAAAACTGCCCAAAATGGGCGTGAGATGAGAGAAGAAATGGTTGCTCCAAAACGTGAGCAAAGAGAGGAAAGAGAGAGATGAAATGTGTAATTGATTTTCAAAAACATATACACACATTTGGCTTTCAAAAATTCAAACAAATTAAATCTATAAATGCCAACCACTGCATCAATCAATCAATCAATCAATTGTCACATCACTCAAAGTGACATGATTTGACGTTTGATGTGACTAGCGATTTGACGCTTGATTTGACTTGCGTGCCGCACTCGAATTCGAAATGTGAATGCGCTCGTAAACAATCCCGGGCTCGGGTTCGCTAATTCCAAATTAACGAATTTTCTGTTGTGACGTAATTAAATGATTACGCCTAGCGAAGTCACTATTCACGTCGCTAACGAATTAATTCTAAATTAATTCGTTCGCCCGAATTAAAATCTGATTTTAATTCTGCGTCGAAATCCAATTCGTTTAATATATCGAATATATTAATTTATCGATTAATTCCAAATTAATCATTATCTCTCTTTAAATGATATTTTATCCCAGATAAAATATCTCCGCAATTAATCTCAGATTAATTTTCTCTCTCATCTAATTAATCCCAGATTAATTAAAGTGTGAGTCATACGTCATCGGTGAATCTTTGGGACGCGACCCATGAGATCCCCGGATATGTTGGTAGTAAATTCGGTCGTCGGACTATCCGAACACGTAAGTACCTCGTACTACGTTTATACCGATTTACAAGACAAGGTTGGCTTCTAGCAAAGCGCCATGCCTACCCAATTCTCCATAAATATCCTTACAGAAATAAAGGATCTATATCAGGTGTAGTATACGTAGTATTGCGTATTTCGATCTAGTATCGGATGATCACATGCAAAGCCTGGGGCTGGTACAGTGTCTGCCCCGTACGAAGCATATATCGGATTACGAGCAACTAGTCTCTTTAATATCGGATAATCATGACCAAGTCATATTATCCCGACGGTTGCAACCTTTTAGTTCTGTATCCCTACGCGATTATTATCTCCATATGACTGGAGTGACACTTCCGTCTTGACATCACACCCAACACACTATGATTCTCGATATACCCAGAGAGGCGTACACAGAAACTGGTTAAAGCCCTGGATGACCAAAACCAAAGTATATTGATTGTCGTAAGTATTAGCAGTGCAAGTCTCAGGTTAAGACCAAATACACCTACCCTGATTTCGGACTTCCATAGACACATAGTCATACTACCAATGGAATTCCGAGGGGGTCTATCCAGAGCGAAGCTGTTTCCCGTACCATCGGTAAAACACAACCTTCTATTACACTTGCATGAGTATCATATACCCAAATATATGAGAACTATGTCGTTATGCCCTCACAACGCGCACAAGTGTAATACTAGTCTTTTACATATTTATCGATGTCCAATCTTGATAATATCTGACTATGGATATTTAATGATTTATCCTTTGTGGACTGATACTGTCTCATATCATTCTCAATCCAAGAACAAATCACAGGGACCTCCTATCATTTATATATCTATGTGATCTAATCACAAATGATAAGAGTGCAATCTCCTTTGTCACATAGTTAATTTGTACAACTACACCATGATCTGTACAAATAGTGACGCTATGAGTCATAATTGTCCAACAATCTCCCACTTGGCCTATAGCCAGTCACTGAGTGTCTTACACCCGAACTATGTACGGTTGGCTCAAATTACTGAGAAAATGCGATTTATACGATCATCACATCGCCACGATGTATGATCCGAACGAATCAGATGAATAGTCGAAGTATATATCTGGATCGTTGATGAGACCATTAATTCTTTAGCCTGTGTTGACGCGTAGCTCAGCTGCTAACAGAACTATATCTAATCTAATTAGATTAGTTATCGACCCAAATGGCTTCTATTGCTACCTCAGCTGCATCAATAACCCGCATTTTTTGTTTATTCGGTAACAGTATCTTGCTTGGAAGATTTCCAGCTCACTGTTCCGTTATTCAAACTGTATAGTACCGTTTGCGACTTATAGTCGTCTTTATCGGTTAGGAAACTTGCTACAGTGATCCCAGTCACTTCAAGTTCTCATTCTCCATAGACTAAGACATCATCATTAGTTCTCTAAGATACTAACGGATGTTCTTAACTTCAATCCAGTGACTATCACTTGGATTAGCCTGTTTGTGAATCTATATGCTCAAAGGGTATGAGACACCAGGTCACGTACATTTTTCAATGTACAATTTCTCGGAGAGTTTTCTCGAAAGCCAAGCTTTCGCCGATTATTATATGGGAATATCATTTCCAAGAAATGACGTATTATCATTATTATATAGGACAGTATTGTCAGTGCGCTCCCACTAACCTCCATATATACACAAGAATCATTTCGTTTTTGAATTAAATCATAAACTATTTTGATTACATCAAAACGATAATTCTAAGAACCTATGCTTGCTTCAATCCAAACATGGATCGAATAACCTGCAAACCTTGTTTTCTTGTTATGGTACGACAAAACCGACAGGATATTGTAAACATCCTCCAAAAGGTTTCCTTTTTCAGGAAAGTGATTTTCCCGTAAAGCTGTCATATTTCATAAATGAAACACGCAGCTTTAGCAATCATTATCCAAATGGATTTACCGTGGCAACAATTAAAAGGTTGAATCGTAATCAGCACAATGTTGATAATGATACATTTCCGCTAAAAGTCTAGCTTTATACGTTGGTATGTTTCCATCCATGTACGTCTTCCTTGAAGACTTATACAGTACCAATAGGCACAATGCCTTGCGGTACATCAACTAGTGTCAAAACATAGTTGATATACATGGAATCCATTTCGGATTCATGACACTTTATCATAATAGGGAGTCGATACCTTGTATCACTTCCTCATACGTAGTCAGTCGGTATACCTCAATAAGATTGACATCTTTATAAGGTAAGATCAGAAACCCATACCCAAGGTTGTTTTCTGACTCTCTCCGACATACGCGGTTCTTGTGTATTAGAAGATTAATGTTATAGTTTCATCCTTGATGAACTATATGTGTTCCGTTAAGGAATGGGTGCCTTGAACAGTATCACTTCGATTTTCATCGAGTTATACTATCCTCCCATTTACCACTGCATATCGGTATTCCTCTTAGGAAAACCGCATGGCGAGCAACAATTACATTGTTCTCTTGTGAGTTGTATAAGTACAATACTTTGTTATCCCTAGGATAACCTACAATTGGCACTTATCCAATTTGGGTTTTAGTTTGGTATCATCCAAACATATGCCCAGCATTCCCAAATTATCAGGAATGAATCTGTCAAACATATGCCCGGTTTCTTTCCTGTTCATATCTAATATGAAATCTGTCAAACAATTTTATGGAACCTTATTCAAAATAAGTTCTACACTGTTTTTGCGTATCCGTTGAAGGAAATGGTAGCTCAGAGCGACTCATGATTAACCTTATCATGTCTAACAAAATTCGGTTACTCTGTTCGGACACACCGTCAAAATGACGTGTTCCGGGAGGAGTCCTCATTGAAAGAATACTATACTCTTTCAAGTATATTAGAAACTTATTGCTTAAGTATTTTCCATTACTGTCTTACCGTGACGGTATAATACTTTAGCCGGTCTGTTCGTCTATTTCGTGTCGAAACTTTAAAAGTTTCCAATTTGTGTTCTAAAAAGAAACACATAATCATACGCGATGCCACATCCGTAAAGGTCACGAAATATTCATATCCACCTCTAGCCTAGCTAGACATGGGCCCACTTGCTTCACTATGAACTAGGGCTAATAGATCAGTGGCATTTACACTTTTACCAAGTAAATAGTGTTATAGGCACTTTGCCCAATAAACTAGATTCGTAGACTTTATTTGAATGTTATCAAAATAGTCCTAGTACCCACACTTCAAAAGTGTGGATATACGAGTCTTGTTTAATTGTGTCCCAGACTACAATGCCACAATATGTTTCATCTGATAAAATCAGTTTGAGCTATTTGTTTGTCATGTTATATATTTGAGATTTTATTTATATTCAAAATATAAATTCTGTTATTTACATCTAATGTGTTTATCTCAATATCATCTTTATATAATGAAACACTTTAGTGTTCTAGAATATAAAGGTAAACCCGCAGCGGGTTAAACACTGATATGGAGATAATGTTTCTAGTCAAACTAGTTACATTATAACAGTATCCTAATTTAAGTACAAACCCGAAGGGTAGTTCCTAAATTAGGTATCTACGGTTAAAATAGCGACTTTCGTCCCATTTCCAATTCGTAGATTAATCTCAACTGAAGTCAGTATTATGCTCACATCAGATTCTGAACATCAATATTTATTTATGTATCACACTAAGTATTTAAAATCCAATTTTAATACTAGTAGTGAACATAATCTTGACAAACATATTTGAAGTCAGAGCCTTGCTCGTCTTCAATTCCTTCATGTCTGCCTTGTCCAAAAGGCAGTCACGCTTCCGCGATCCCGTTTGCCAAAATTAAGCAGACATTTTGGGATATGTCCTTTATCTTCCCAGAAGATTATAATGATTTTGCTTGCCCCTTTCAACACTCAGAAGCGTTCGGCCTAGCCTTGGCCTTCTAGAATATCGAAGTAAGATGTGTCTTGCGCTACTTGCCTAATTGCAAAGTTTGAATTTATCTCCTTGAGAATAGTCATTAACTCTCCAAGAGTTATTAATTGCAATTTAGTACTTCTAAGATCTAATAATAGATCTATGAAAATCCTTCAATTTCTTTATCATACTTTAAGGATCTAATCCTTAGTTCTGATTCAGAAATTAAGGAGTCTATTGCGACAAGCTTAATGGATTAAGCATTAAAGTTGTCATTACATAAATCTTCCAAAGATTATGCTCTACTATTTGCTTAACTCCGGGCTTAGGCCTAATATGTTATTTTATCAAATAAAGTAACTTATTATTTTTCCAGGACCATCCTAAATTTATTCCCAATTTGAAAATTAAACCATTTAAATACATTTTCCCTAGGGTTATGTTTTAAATGTCAATCTTTCAATTTCTATCTTGATTTTAATAGTCCAACTATTTAATCAACGATTTAGGTACTATTTATTATAATGATTACAATAGTCCAACTATTTAATCAACTATAATTTAATAGATTAAAATCAATTATATTGATTACTATAAATAAAATCAACTATAAATGAATAGTTTGAATATAGTCCAACTATTTATTAAAACAACATTTAAATATTAGTCCAACTAACATTTAATTTATTTGACGACTGATATTTGTTTTGAGCGTGTATGGCAAGTAATTAAACGAATATTGCAAATACAATTCTTGCCTCCCACTATTTTTCGGTGAGCCTCTAACCCTCTGTCGAGTACTCGGGAAACCGTGTTTCCTAGTGGGCTAGGATCCCGTTAAATATCACACAATCTTGACTTTGGCCAACAAATTGTATGATAATTAACTAGGTAGATCTCTAAGATCAATTGGATCTAATCCAATTCCTAGATCCAGTAGGGGACATCCAAGTCCGAAACATATATCTTATATATGCCAATATATCCAATATATTACATAACCTTTTTCCTATGAATCAACTAAGCCTTGGCTTTGGCACAACAAACTTAGTGATCCCAGTTAAGCGCGACCCATTGACCATGGAAAGCTTCGTAATCAATGTCGATGGACAAGAAGTGGTCTTGACTTTGGCCAACAAACCACAACTTGGACAAGACACTGATATGGAACAAAGCCTTCGTGATTCAAACACATCCTCGACGGACAAAGGCCTTGACTTTGGCCAACAAGCCAATTCCAGTCTCGAATCTTGAGTAAGAATCACTCAATGGAAGGAAAAACGCTTAATATTTTGCGAGGGTTTTTCGAGTGCAAATTGGCAACCAATTTATTATCTTTGTTAAGGTCTCATCATCATACACCCTTAAACATGCATTCTAAACACATAATAAAGCGCGTATAAATAAATAATAATGATATGCGGATTGATACTTTACACAATGATCCTAGATCAAATCTCTCTCTTTCTCTCTCCTGCTAGCACATGTATTTACTTCTACCCGTTACACTACACTTCTAAAGAAACCACATTTACATTGAGGGGAATAGGTGAGAAGAGAATACAAAGAATAAGGAGGTCATAAGGCTGGACACGCTGGTCCAATTAATAAATTCCAAATTTATTACAACAATTTCCAAAATTGCCCCACCCATCTAATATCCATCTGATATACATTATTCATGCATCGCAACCATGTATTCACACAAGCATGTTATCAATCAATCTAATCAAATTAATTAATCTGATAATTAGTGACCATCCAATGTTCAAACAACAATTTGATTTTGCTCGAGTCAAACTCGTTTTTTGCGAATAAGTACTCAAAGTATGAATTCTCGAATTAAATTAAACTACAACATTAAATCCAATTCAATTTTTATTTAATTCTAATTCACTATTTAATTCCAAATTAAATACTACACTTTATTAATAAACCTTTTACGACTTAAATTCCAAATTTAATCGTTATGGGTCTCAAAGCCCGATTAACGTCCAACGTCAATTTAATTAAAGTCCAATGGGCTTTTAATTAATTTCTTGAAGGCGTGGACTTTTGGTCAACTCGGGTCGAACCCAATAACCAAAGTCCAATCCGGGAGTTACCCCATAAGCCCAGAAACCAATTAGGCCCAAAACCACTTCCATAAAGCCCAAATGCGACTAATGGACCTTTAAAGTTTAATATGTCACTATTTGTACAGATCATGGTGTTGTTGTACAAATAACTATGTGATAAAGGAGATTGCACTCTTATCATTTGTGATTAGATCACCTAGATATATAAATGATAGGAGGTCCCTGTGATTTGTTCATGGATTGAGAATGATATGAGACAGTATCAGCCCACGAAGGATAAATCATTAAATATCCCTAGTCATAGTATTATCGAGATTATACATCGATAAATACGTAAGAGACTAGTATTACACTTGTGCGCGTTGTGAGGGCACAACGACATAGTTCTCATATATTTGGGTCTAGGATACTCATGCAAGTGTAATAGGAGGTTGTGTTTTACCGATGGTACGGGAAACAGCTTCGCTCTGGATAGACTCCCTCGGAATTCCATTGGTAGTATGACTATGTGTCTATGGAAGTCCGAAATCAGGGTAGGTGTATTTGGTCTTAACCTGAGACTTGCACCGCTAATACTTACGACAATCAATATACTTTGGTTTTGGTCATCCAGGGCTTTAACCGGTTTCTGTGTACGCCTCTTCTAGGTATATCAAGAATCGTAGTGTGTTGGGTGTGATGTCAAGACGGAAGTGTCACTCCAGTCATATGGAGATGATGATTACGTAGGGATACAGAACTGGATCTCTAAAAAAGGTTGCAACCGTCGGGATAATATGACTTGGTCATGATTATCCGATATTAAAGAGACTAGTTGCTCGTAATCCGATATATGCTTCGTACGGGGCAGACACTGTACCAGCCTCAGGCCTTGCATGTGATCATCCGATACTGGATCGAAATACGCAATACTACATATACTACGTATATTACGCCTGATATAGATCCTTTATTCCTGTAAGGATATTTCTGAAGAATTGGGTAGGCATGGCGCTTTGCTAGAAGCCAACCTTGTCTTGTAAATCGGTATAAACGTAGTACAAGGTACTTACATGTTCGGATAGTCCGACGACCGAATTTACTGCCAACATATCCGGGGATCTCATGGGTCGCTTCCCAAAGATTCACCGATGACGTATGACTCGCACTTTAATTAATCTGGGATTAATTAGATGAGAGAGAAAATTAATCTGGGATTAATTGCGGAGATATTTTATCTGGGATAAAATATCATTTAAAGAGAGATAATGATTAATTTGGAATTAATCGATAAATTAATATATTCGATATATTAAACAAAATTGGATTTCGACGCAGAATTAAAATCAGATTTTAATTCGGGCGAACGAATTAATTTAGAATTAATTCGTTAGCGATGTGAATAGTGATTTCGCTAGGCGTAATCATTTAATTGCGTCGCAACGGAAAATTTGTTAATTTGGAATTAGTGAACCCGAGCCCGGGATTGTTTACGAGCGCATTCGTATTTCGAATTCGAGTGCGGCACGCAAGTCAAATCAAGCGTCAAATCGCTAGTCACATCAAGCATCAAATCATGTCACTTTGAGTGATGTGACAATTGATTGATTGATTGATTGATGTAGTGGTTGGCATTTATGGCTTTAATTGTTTGACTTTTTGAAAGCCAAATGTGTGTATATGTTTTTGAAAATCAATTACACATTTCATCTCTCTCTTTCCACTATTTGCTCACGTTTTGGAGCAACCATTCTTCTCTCATCTCACACCCATTTTGGGTAGTTTTTGTTCTTCTGTTTTGCTGGGCAGAACCGAAAATGAAGGGAAGCTAAGTGTGATTTTGTTGCAAAATCAAGAGTGCTAGCACACTCCGGGATCATGCGAAGGTGATAGGGAAGTCCACCCATGAGCCGGGAATCGTTTGACGAAGCTTAAAGCTCAAAAACTTGAAGATGAAGTCGATTCTTGAGGAGCAAAATGTAGTGCACTGCCGTGAGCTGCAGTGGGCAGAAAAGGAAATTTTTTTGCCTCGCGCGTCGCTCAATCACTCGATGTGAGTATTCCGCAACTCCCTCGTTGTATTCGCACTTATTATCAATGCTTGAAATGATCTTGGAATGCTTAGTATTTTCCAACAACCATTGCCCAAATCAAAGACATAGAATGCATGATAATATACATAACTGTATACTCGATATTACTTCTTTTTACAACTCTGTTCATGAACACTTCTAACACAATACACATACAATCTCAACAATACCAAATGTATGATACATGACTTTTCTTAAACTACGTTTGAACCGTGGCTATGACTTGACCTGGTGGACTCAACACCCTAGTGACTGCCATCAGTATCCCTCTTCTCGAGCTCGTCCTCCGGGTATACCTGCAAAACAAAAATACTAGGAGTGGGGGAGTTAGATCGTTTGAATGACCTAGCAAGTGGACAGTTTAAAACAAAAATTGAAATGCTTTTAAGAAAATATTTGGTTCTAAAATCGAAACTGTCTCAAGAAAACCATCTTTTCTGAAAACTCTTTTTCGTTTAAAAAACTCTAAATTATATATGTAAAACTGATCTCTCTTGAAATTTTTTTCATAAAACTTATCTGTTTCTGAAAAATCTGTATCTGAAGACCTTGCGAATGGGGGCGTTACATCTCGCCATCCCCTCATATGCATAATCTGATGGTCTTGAGGCATTAAGTATTTTGAACTTTTTCTGGTTTGAATTTAGAACAATATACAATGCGAAAGTTGTAGGTCTCGGTCTTAACTTTCCGATGATATATAATCCATAAAAATCATAGGTTGTATGAAATAGTTATGGCCTAAATACTGAGGAATATTTGGATTTAATCTTAGAATAAATTATGTGTCGGAATTGCGAGGAATTTATCGAATATCCGAAAAGTAATTTCATGAGCATATACATGCTTAAGCATGATTCATATCATGTATTATGCCATCCATAACTTAGTAGTCATCGGAATTACCGGGGTGGTATAAATTCTCCTCCCCCTAAATATGATTCTTCCTCGAATCCTCTTTAGAATTGGAATTCTGGAATCTGTCTAGGCTTAAAATTCTTGATGATAAATATCTTACCATAAGTCACAGGATTCACATGCTATTTCCTAAGCCATCAATTTTTCAACTGACTACATACTCAACCAACTCTATTTCCTCACCTGTATCGCACTACTTCTCAGCGACCTTACAGACACTGTCATTATACCATAGCATCACCTGTGTTCAATTTGAATTAATTACTACGATCTCTTTCAAACTGTTCATTTACCAATTGGCTAATGAACATATGTACACTTTAATCCCTTGAATTATTGACAGAGAATTAATTCTTATTTCTCATTCCATGACACTTATGTTGGGTACTCTACACTACCGTCATGCTATAACTATTTCCATACATCAAAGAAACCTCATCTTTAGCCCTCTAATTATGCTCAACATTCTCTACCCCGATTATCTGCATAAGCTATTATTTCTAGAATTGATACTATATTAGTGGCATGTCGTTCCACACATCTTAGTTCCACTCTTGTTTGAAATCTCTTAAACCTCTTGCTACAATAACATCAATTCTTAAATGTCACCTGAAACTCCGTTACCCTTCAGGTTAAATGTATCGTTATTGTACTCTGTACTACAACTATTGACATTTGTTTTTCTTGTTTCTTAGTATACCTCAGATTCTTCACAACTCTTTTGAATCTACCGCGGAAACTTCGGTATTAGTCATAAACCTCGATTACAAGAAAACTACTGCAGTACTAACTCCTTCAGAAAACTATATTGCTTAAAATGCGTTACTTGCAATAATGCCTATAAATAGTGTCCTACTACACATATCCTCATCACTTTTCTCATATTGTTTTCTGATTCCTAGTACTTCTGTGTCTTTAGATATACTAATGTTCTCTACGGTTCGGCTTTTCCACATCATTTAAGTGTACAGAAGAATAATCTCACTAAATATTTCCCTAGCTCCATATACTCAATCTGATCCTAGCATTCTTCCTCTTAATATATTTATTTGACACTCTCTTTTTTCCTTGCTAAGCTTATACCACTATCAGTTCCGACCTTCATGTTCTTGAATTTCTATCTGTCTCTGGTCTTAGGATCTCATAATTCATGATCAAGCTCTTATATGCTCTAAGTTTACTATCATGATTCTCAAATATCTCATAGATCCAAGATTTTTAATTCTTGACATATCTTTGACTCTCTATTTCTAGTTAGCTAAAACATAATGTGACAACTATGTGTATACTGGTATGAAATAGGTTATCAAATCTGAAAAGTAAACTGTATGTCCTTTCCGTTGTCATCAACGATGATGATTCAATTTCTGGTCAATATCCATACCCAATTTCCTTATTTGCTTTTCATCATGTTATCAATAATTTTTTTTAGGTTTGATACTAAGAATTCTTAGTCATTACGTAGTTCTACTGAACTTAACCATCGAAAGTATATTTTAGTACTTATGCACTTCTATCATTGTTTGTCTAATATCATTTTCTATTGTCGTCTTATCTTGATAGTTCCACCTCCAAACCTTTTACTTGATGTTCTCTTCGTCTTCTTTCCTACTCTAATATATACTTAAGCTTCTATGATTTATGTCTCTATCTCTCATTCCAGAAGTATTACCTTTTAAATGTATCTTACTCTGCCTCCTAGAATACTATACTACACCATAAATTTACTGCTTCTAAGATTATCAGCGGAATGTATATCGAGGTCCATCATTACAGTTGTTGCCTAACAAGGGTTGGGAGGGTGGGTATTGGTCCTAAAGTCTTTTTCGGTTGTGCTGGTTTCACTAGCTATGCGTGCTGCAGTTGCACATGCTGCTCGTTTATAATCCTGTGATTCCCCTTTATTTACATTTCTGATATTGAGCTCCCACACTAAGGTACTATGGTCAGAAACTATTAAATTATCTCCTTCAACTTTTCTTCTGATTCATTTCGGCTATTGGGCATACTACATCTTACTGAGAACCTCCTTAAGGTTCATGCTCTCTCAAATATCCTACCATACTCTCTTTACTATTCCTTCTTATGAAGTTTTGCTCTGTTACTTAGATTTTCTCCTTAATTCAGTTTCTTAACCCTCTTAAGTCATTACTTCCTTGGAAGCTCTGCATCATCTTCGACAAGCTAGGATATCACTACTAATACTTTTTGTTTGGGTGCTACTCTCTTACTAGTTCTTCTATTCTAGTATTATGGGGCTCTTTGTAAATCATAAACCATATTTCTAAGGATTGCCCTCTATGATTCCTTTACTCTTTTAAGCTTTTACATTTTTGGGGCCATGTGGTTCACAATGGATCAGTTATCACCTTTTTTTCATTTTAGTTTGCCTTACTGTGGATTCAAACTACTCCATCTCTTACAAAATATTACAATCTTATGATTTTTATCTAGATTTTCTTGAACTTTTTAGTTCAGCTATCTTTTTGTTTCATGACTTATTTATCCTGTCAGATGCTCTTCTTTAATTGTTCAAATCCTTACCGAGCACCAAGTTTGGGGGTGAATACATGCTCTCCATAGTGTTCTGAGAGAATATCCATTACTGTTATTTGTCTAAGCTCAGTGATGGCCTGGTTACGTGTCCATATAATTGCTAGGGTAGGTGCTACTGGGAAGGAAAATTATCATTCGTTCTGTTGGAATCCACATCGACTTCTCTAAATCTTAGAGTCCCACGACTTTTACCAACTATCCTGAGGTTTCCATTATATTACTATCTTTAAGCTACGTTATCTATGTTACTGCATGTATTGATCTTCCTTGTTACTTCATGTATCCTTCTTTATTATTTCCATATCATATCTCTTGGCTCAAAGTCGTGCTGTCAAGGCTAGTGGTGGTTCATTATTATTGGTATTTTCTAGATCTATGCTCTCCACTTTTGCTATAGGCTAAAACTATGCCATTTAATCTTACTATTCTTACTGGTACATTTTGCTAACTCCTAAGTGTTATTGATCTATTCTTATGTCCGGATAGGTTTCTATAGGTCTATATCGTATACTTTTACTAGTACTGCAATCCTCATACTGATTCACCTGAATTCTTGAATCCTGCTGGGTTTTCTCTTTTCTGAATTCAGAAACTTCCTTGGACCTTTTCTACATGATCTATATCTCAGTGTTTTCTGTCTCTGTCTTAGGATATACCATCGTCGGGCTTCCTTACGTTTATTTTTATCTGTGCTAGTTATGGATGGGGTAAAAATTTCATATCTTAACGGGTGTCGACATTCTCGTTCTAGTATTCTTTATCCTGGTAGAGTCTATTACTCATGTAAGATAAGTATGAGATAAACTCCATCGGGACATTTTCCTTAACTGGTATCACTGAGCGGTTGGAATTTGGGTTTGGGTTTGGGTGTATAGGATCTCTACATCATTTTTGGTATCTTATATCTATTGGAACTTCTATAACCAAATCGCATTTCTTTCTTATTTTATTTTTCTGACTATTCTTCGTTATTCAGGGATTTTTCTATTAATACGAGGTGCTCAAAGGCTATTGGATCTGTTTGAAAGAATTTTCCGAGGAGGAAATGAATCTTACGAAAAAGGAAGGAACCTTACATATGTCTACTTGACATTTGTATACTTGATCGGGCTTATCATATTATATTCTCCTTACTACTATAAGTTCTGGTATTTTATTTATTATCTCATTATGTATCTCTACCTCTTATTGCCTCTGGTTGTTTTAAGTATCTATACTTTATTCCTTACTTTTCTTATAACTTTCTCTTCTCATTCTCTTAAGTGAATATTATCAGAACCTTACTATTTATTCTCATAACTTTTCTTGAACTTCTGATAATAAGCCAGGATAGTTATAGAAGGATTCTCAACTTGGGCAAAGAGTATGATTGCTTTCATAACGAAGAATATTCGAATAACTTAGGAATTCTTACTAATCTGCCTATAGGACTCGAGGATCAGATACGGGAGAGGTGGTGCCTCGCATACTAGTGCCTTGGGCATACTACGTATACAAGACCCCAACACTCTACCCACTGCAGTCACTGACTCCCTAGACCATGCTCTGATACCATCTTTGTAAGATCCCCCTCCTCGAAGATGCTACCGGCATGGAATAGGCAATCATATCCCCCTGAACCTCTGACTTTTTGACTATGGAAAACACTACCACTATGTCTCAAAAATATACTCATACATGGGACCATTGCCCAAATCAAAGACATAGAATGCATGATAATACACATAATTGTATACTCAACATTAATTCTCTTTACAACTCTGTTCATGAACATTTCTAACATAATACACACACAGTCTCAACTATACCAAATGTATAATACATGACGTTTCTTAGACTATCACTGAACCATGTCTCTGACTTGACATGGTGGACTCAACACCCTAGTGACTGCAATCAGTATCCCTCTTCTCGAGCTTGTCCTCCGGGTATACCTGCAAAACAAAAATACTGGGAGTGGGGGGGTTAGATCGTTTGAACGACCTAATGAGTGGACAGTTTAAAACTAAAATTGTAATGCTTTAATGAAAATACTTGGTTCTAAAATCGAAATTGTCTCAAGAAAACCATCTTTTCTGAAAACTCTTTTCCATCTGAAAAACTCGAAATTCTTTCTGTAAAACTGATCTCTCTTGAAAAAAATTTCGTAAAAATTATCTTTTTCTGGAAATCCATTTCTGGAAATCCGTTTCCGAAACTCCGTTTCTGAAAAATATGTATCTGAAAACCTGACGCATAGGGACGTTACGTCTCGCCGTCCCCTCATACGCATAATCCGGTGGTCTCTGGGCGTTATGTCTCACCGTTCCCCAAGCCACTGAACTAGAGCCGGGGTGCGGATCTATGCTACCCTCCTGACTCAGAATCTGGGATCCAGGGGCATCTGTCATCCCTAGTCCTAAACTACGTGTGCACACAATATATGTATCTGTCAATTCCATATATGTGTCAAGTTACATCTGAGGTGGGTTTTTCCCCATGCCTCCGAAAATCATAAAACTCAAGCTTTTGAAATCAATCTTTCTAAAACATCATCAATCGTAAAACAACTGTAATAAAATTTGGCTAACGCTTTATGTGCGGTAACGTAAGTTTCAATTTAAAAACATATAAGTAAATATAATTTGAGGAAATGGTCCACTCAAAAATTTGGAATCCGGCTGGCAATGTTTCACTTCGTTGAAGAACTTGGGGTTCATGCCGATAATCTATAATCGGTAAACTTGGTTAGAATATAAGTCGTGAATATGCTTCAGAATTATACAAAGTTTCTCCATTCAACTTATCTATAACCACCACATGATGTATAATGCTTGCGACATGTCATAATACATGTATAAGTGTCGATACGAAACCCTTAGGGTGGCCTCTAACATCCTAAGTTCAAACTGAAATGTTATGAAACTGTTTCTATCTCGTGTCGCGACGCCAGGACTAGCACGTCACGACGCTGATGCAAGCAGCAGAGAGCATATATTATTCCGCATTGCGACTTCAGATGCTACGCGTCACGACGCCCACCTGATCAGACCTGAGGCAGAGAGCCTCTGCACATTACTCGTCGCGACGCTGGGGGTTGAGCATCGGAACGCTAGCTCGATTTCAAGGCCTAGCTCCAACTTTTCAATTACATACTCAAGCAATCCTCACACCATTATACTTAACACATTCACATAGGGACTTTTAAAACCTCTACATTGATCCAAATCATCTAATATCACCACCCAAACATAATCTTTTAGCTAGTATCATTAAATCACAAAGTAATAATCCCCCAACACATTCATACACATATAGACTTCATTCCATACCAAAACTATCATGACACTTCTCAAAATACATGATAATTACACTTTCAATGCCAATTAAGCAACTCCAATTCCTAGGGTATGCAAGGTGTGAATTTAGAGCTTTGTATTATTTACTCAAAACAAAAAAAAATTGAGAAGATGGAAAGAGAAATGAAGTTTACTTGACCAAGAAAATTTGAGAACTCATCATCATTCCTTCATAATTTCCATGAGAAAGAACAAGATTGAAGCTTTTTTGCATCAATAGTGCTTCACGTTTTTGGGCTTAAGAGAGATGGATGAATAGTATTCTATTTATAGGCAAAAATAATGATTTTTGTAATACAATGGGTGGCTAGGATTGTGCCACATCACCCAAATCTAGGCTATTCTCGAATTTACTATAGCATTCACAAAAATTACCATTTTTGACCTACTTCTGGTTCGAATTTGGAAAAATGTACAACACGGAAGTTGTGGGTCTTTAGCTTTCCGACGATATAAAATCCATAAAAATCAGAGGTCGTATAAAAATATTATGGCCCAAATATTAAGGGCTATCTGGATTGAATCTTAGAATAAATTCTGCATCGGAATTGTGAGGAATTTATCAAATGTCCGAAAAATAATTTCATGAGCATATACATGTTTAAAATGATTCATATCATGTATTATGACATCCATAACTTAGTAGTCGTCGGGATTACCGGGGTGTTACAATAGAAGCTTGGTTAGTTCTTTTTTTTTTTATTTGCCTTTTTTTTAATAAAAACACAAACTCCATTGCTTTTAGGTGCTGCCTCTAACAAACTACATAATTGAATATTATAAAATTTCCACTTTCAAGCCATGATAATATGTTACCATATATGTTGATAATACTTGTCAAATGAGCATGTGAAAATCAAATTTAAATAATTTCATGAAGAATTCACAAATTTAAATGATTCAAAATGAAAGAAACAAAAATAACTTGTTATGAATTACATTAAAAACAAAAAAAAAATTATTTTTTTACACAAAAACAAAATAATTATTTTTAAACAAAAAACTAAAAGCATTTATTCAACTATCTCCTCCCCCAATCAAATTGAGACATGTTCCCCAATGTCTGAATAAGAAGAAGTAGAGTTTAGAAGACATCACTTGATTCGTGTGATATTGACAATTGAATCTACAACATTGCTACTAAAGAGAAAGATTATAGCTAAAAAAAATCAAAATAGTAAATTGAAATATAGTTGTGATTGTGGCTCACATCTTCCTCTGGTTTTACATCCAGTAATGGCTTGAACGCCATCTATGGGTTGAGAATATGTTTCTCATCCAATTTTCTTAAAAAATCGACAGAAAGGATTTTTTTAAAGTCAAATTCCCGAGACTATAATTTAGGAAAGTGATGGTTTTTTTTTTTACAAAATACACAAAATAATAAAAAATATATATAAAAGATTTTTTTTAAAAACATAGAAAACAACACAAAAGTGAAAAAAATACAATAATGTTAAATTATTACTCTACCTATTAAATTTTATTCCCCTCCAACGGCGCCAAAAACTTGACACACTCACAAAGTGGTTCTTTACTCCCAAGCATAAGAGTGTGGAAGTAATAAAATAACCCGGTAAGTTTGGGGTCGATCCACAGAGAATAGATTTAATAGGATAAAATAATAATTCAACTAATAATATAATAACAATAAAATAAAATAATAGGTTAGAGGATCCACTCTTGATAGTTCAAATATAAAATAATTTTTACTTTTTATAAAATAAAAATTATAATTACTTCTTAATCAAATTATTTCATAATTATTATGTATTAATTATGACAACACATGTAATTCATTATGTCGATAATTAGTTCTATCAATGTACAAAATATGCCAAAACATATAAAACCAGCCATAAAAGCGTTGATAATATTTGTCTATAACAAGTCAAGTTAGGTACTCAGTTATGCCAAATATATAAAACCAGCCATATAAACGGTATTGTATTCTCTATAATTAATTCATATCTTTAATAGTCCACTCTCTTTCATTTATGGGATTCAAGTATTATATGTGTTAATTGAGGACTGTCTAGAGCTGGTCAAGAGTCCTAAATAAACTGGAAAGAGTATGAATTTTATTTGGGAAATTATCACAATTTATAAAATATATAATAAAAATAAAAATCACATATATTTTCATACCACTAGCTTCACCGTTTACCCCATAATGATAAAAATTAGCATAACAATATATAAATAAAAACACTCATAATTTTATTAATAAAAGAAAAATAAATTATAACAGAAAAAATACACACAAGAACTCATCTCACAAAGTCTCAGAGAGACATGTGGAAATTTGCTGAGGAAAATGAAATGTTGAGCACCTCTATTTATTGAAACTACTTAAATAAATTGAATTTATAAAGAAATTTTTAATTTTTTAATTTTTTTAATTTTTTATTTTTTTTATGTTTTGTCATTTTCGGTTTGTTTTTATTCTTTTGTCTTTTTGCTTTTGTTTTTTTTCTAATAATTACATATAACACACTTTGGATTTTTCATCTATTTTGGTCTTGAAAACTCTAGAATTAGAAAATCTTGTAAACATCAAATTTATAGATAATTGAGACTTCTTTCATCTGGAACTAGAATCGCCTCAATCTGGTATCGGAGTACAAAGTTAGGACTAAAATATAAAAATTATGCAAGGTTGGAATTACCGAAATTATACATTGTTAAAACGCCCTTTTAAGTTTCTAGCCTCCAAAATCCAAAATATTATTTCACCTGCATAAGAAATAAAAATTCACAATAATAAATATATAAAACATAAATTTAATTTTTATTTCACAAATGTGCAAATTAAGGGGATTAATGAAACTACAAGTGTAAAATGATTAATTTTTTTTAATAAATGTGCACTTTTTAGTGTTCATTACTTACCAGCTCAATGTGAGAATATGCATGGTCTCCGAAGGCCGAGAGAGTAGGGATGAGGTCCCCATATTTGAGCCAAAATGCTTTTTGGCGACCAGAGGCATATGTTGGTCTTCAGGGGTGCGGTCAGGTGCCAGGAGTCTGAGGAATGATAATTTCAATAATTGTGGCTAGAAACAAAGAGAAAATCACTGGAGATAGCTTTGACTGGACAGAGGTTTCTTTTGCTTTTAACGGAGGTTTTTTTGGTTTTGGTGGTAGAATGAAGAGGAAGCTTTCCATTTTATATTTAGAAAAATGTCCGGCTAGACATACATAAGAAAATAGTTGTCATTAAATGTATAGATTGTCAGTCACTGGAATCACGTAATCTAATTAATGTCCTTCTAGACATATATTTAAAATAAATATCCGGCCGGACATGTAATGAGTTGTTAGCTAATGTGCAGATTTTCAATTACTGAAATCACGGACCTGATTAATGTCTGACCGAAC
The DNA here is from genome assembly GCA_019454045.1 of Zanthoxylum bungeanum. NCBI lineage: Eukaryota > Viridiplantae > Streptophyta > Magnoliopsida > Sapindales > Rutaceae > Zanthoxylum > Zanthoxylum bungeanum. The sequence continues at coordinate 30,245 of SKCR01030020.1, forward strand.
ATATATCTCGAAATAAATGTCTGGTCGGAAATAGATCGAGCTGTACTTAACGTTGTAGATTGGCAATCACCGGAGACAAAGAGGGGATTTGATTTCCCCTTCCTTTTTAGGTCCCAGTTTGGGCATTATAAATTAGTGTCCAAACTCTTTACAATTAGAGGTTGGAATTATTAGTGGAAAAACTCTGAATCCTGAAACTTTAAGATAAAATCTGAGAGAGAAAAACAATAAGGAAATCCCACGAGTCCTTTAAAGTTTCCCCCTTTCGGGAAAGTAATCTGGCGAACATCCAAGCTTTCAAAGGTGTTTTCTTAGACAGACACACTTAAGGTACGAATTAAGGGCACTCTAATTATTATTTCTGCATATTTACACCACTGTTCCGACACACTATCTCCTTCCAGACTTGATATAAGTCCGGATGGACATACAATTTTCATAAAAATATATGACCATATGATGCAAACATCCAGTCGTATTATTGTTTTACTATTTTATTGTTATTTTCCCCTTTTTACATTCACTTTCATTATTGTCTTGTAATGTTTAGTTTGTTATTAGTATGCATGTTTCTATTTTTTTTCCCTTCATTATCCACGAAGTATATCGGACCAGACCCATGATATGTTTGGCTGGACATTCCTAATGTGAGATATATCCGACCATTTTCAGTTATTATTATTTCCCTTTGGTATATAAGATGGAAACCAATACATAAATTTCATAGCTGATTTCGAATGGACATTAGTATGGTATGTACTCAGGATACAACTCCACGTACCATTTGGAAAAAGTTATAAAAAACTTTGAAAGGCCGGTTTTCACATAATTCACTTCTATTATTACTATGTTGTTTCTAGCATGCTACTGTAGCATTACATGTTTTTATCGTTGTTATTCATCTGGTTCACATAGAATGTCTAGTCGGACATCTTTAGTGTGAAATATCCGGCCGGGCTTCCCCGAAGCCAGACCGTTGAGACATGTACCATATCTTGTTTACTCATTGTTTTATTAATGTTGCTCATCTTTATAGTCCTTTTATTTTTGCTTATTATTACGGCTAGTTATACATGTCTCTACACTGTTTATGTCTTTGTTTCACGAATAATATATGGCCAGACTTGTGCTAAGTCTGGCTAGATATGGATTACACAAAGGATGTCCGGCCAGGCTTCTCCGAAGCCAAGCCGGCAACACATGTACTCTATCCCGTTTATTTATTGTATTTTTTATTGTTGCCTATGTTTCATTGTCATTTATTTACTTTTATCTTATTATTTCATTATTGATATTGTCTATGTATGTTTCTACACTATTTATGTTTCCATTTAACGAAAAATATCATACCAGACTTGCACAAAGTCCGGTCGAACATAAATTACATTAAGAATGTCTGGTCAGGTTTCTCCAATGTCAGGGTTGTGAGATGTGTATTCTGATCTGTTGAATTCGCATCTTGTTATTGCTTTAGTGATTGCTGGACATTGTATGTATGTTAGTAGATTATTAACTCATGTACGTATTTACAAGTTATTTCACGCATGTTCAAGATCATGTTATGAGTGTGCAAATTATGTATGCAAGATAAGTTTTCACGCATGTATGAAAAGGTATCTATGACCATGTATTTCAAGCAGTTCATAATCACGTATGCATGACAGCCATGTATGCATGTAGTTTAGTCACTCAAGTCAAGTTCTTGCATGTTATGAGGCCCATGGAGATGGCTACGTTGTCTCCTTCCGGTCATATGCCCAGATTTTCCAGAATGTGACACCCGATGACTTAGATTAATCTATATTATATCCTAACCTACTCTAATATGAAACCTATTCTAGAAACATACAGCCAGAAGTAGAGTCAGAATATACACACATGCACATACACACACACACAAACACACACATTCATATATATAATATGCATGCAGTGGATTAGACGTTTAATTTTATCTACACAATAGAATAAGGAAGACATTAGCGGTCCTTTTCATAATATTAGTCATTATCAAGGCCATGGATTTTTAACCAAACAGTGTCTACCACTATTTTACGTAATATGTAATCCTCAAACAGAATACAAAAAAATTAATAATTAAATTAAAATCCATAGTGAGAAGTAGATCCCATAAATATGTTTTGACTCACAGCTTTGGCACATTCTCTCTTACGTATATTCACAAGTAGACAAATCATTGTCAATCATATTCATCATGACTCTTGATTTTTTTTTCCTGAACTGTCTTATTCTCACCGCTTTGGCACGATAAGAATAAGGCATATTCAAGTCTATACTTGTAAATGATAAATTCAAGATATTAATGTAGCCCTGACAATTTTGGCACATTAAGGATTTCCACTTTCATTTGAATTTATCTCATATCAAATATGTTCTACCGGCTTAAATAAATTCCCATCAACTATACCCTCACTGATTTGGCATAATAAGGATATAATCACAAAAATTCATTTACATCTGTATTAACAAGACGAACTTAAAAACAAGTGTTCCTTCACACAAGTTACTATTAAGCCTTATTAATTATGGATTTTCCTATAGTGGTCGACTAGAGATCTACATCAAATCTAGATATTTAATCCAAATCAATTTATCAACAAATTATTTCTACCTAGGAAATCATAACTCAACCTAAATATTAAGGCTCTGTCATATTTCTCATTGAGGCTGAACAAAAATTAAAGAATTATCTATATTAAATACATATGAAAATATTAATTTGGATTGAAATATAATATATTAAGCATGAAATTTATTATGGATGCAACATCAGACTAGCAGCGGAAGCACGACGGAGGGCGATCGGGAGAACCGGTAAGCCGGTTCAGCCATGAAACCAGACCAAGTCACTGCTATAATGATCTGATCACTGTAGTAGTGGCTGATCAACTCTATAATTTTATAAAATTATGATTTTATCCATAAGTCACATTTTAGTTGTTTTGCGAAAAATTTCAAAAACACTTCCGAAAGCTTTTGGAATTATTCCGAAATTTTTGGGAATTGTTTCTATGAATTATAACATGTTAAATTTCATCTATAACATTTCAATTTCATAAATTAAGTATTTTTGAATTAATTACATATTTAATCATATTAGCCACAAAATTAATTCCAAATTCATGCAATTTCAAATTTAAATTTTCCAGTTGAGAGTTCACCACCATAAAGTCACTTTAGAATAATTTTATGTCACCATGGAGTGGCATATGCAAGTCTATAATGGCAATATGAAGTCACACATCCTAATTAGGCTTATTTACACTAATTAGCTAAATTAATTTACACATGCATGCTCAAAGTTCCTATTTGGCTATCAAACACATAAATTCAACCACAAATATGAAAGAAAAATATTCTACATCATATGTAAAATTATGGAACAAAAAAGTTTTTACTAAATCAGAATAATGAATAAAGATTACCATAATCTATATTTGCTCCTTTGATTTTTTGATCAATCTAATTTCACTCGCACTCAATTTTGGTGAAATTTTTTATAATTCAAGAATTCTAAAATTAGCCCTCTTTTGAACCATTTCAAAGCTTATAAGCCAAATCACCATTTTTTTGGCTATATAATGGTTGAATATATCCACTTATGAGAGGAGTATTTTTATTATTTTCATCAAATGTTTATTCAAATCAAAGCTAATCAAATAAGCTTTAACAAATGTCATTATTTAAGTCCCCAAGGGGCGTGCCTTGGTGGTGTAGGGCTTAAGATCTCAAGTGAGATCCCGGGGTGAGATCATGGGTTCGAATCTAGTGAGTGTGTTTCTTGTAATAGCCTGAGACGGTCGGGGGTTTTACCTGCTCCGCTTAAGCCCGGAAGGCGTGGTTTGGCGGAGAGGTTTCCAACGATTCCAAAAATATATATCATTATTAATTAGTTACCTTAATTAATTAAATACACACACATGCATAAAAATATTCCTATAATATTCTAATAAATAATTAATTATTAAATTAATTAATTAAACAATTATATATTCACATGAATCAAAATTCAATTAGATCTAATGTGTATCTAATCAAATTATGTATCATATACATATAAACATTAAATATAAAAATACTCTGACTTGTGTAAAGTTATGAATAATCTGTATTATTCGTAATTAATTATCATAGTGCTCTACGAGTAAGCTTTATTAGTTGGACTCTCTAGGTTCAGGTATATCTATCACGGAAATAATTTCCGCGTCCTTAATTTGCCCACCTGTAAATTATGACGATTATAGATAACCGCGTTGAACCATACAAGCCGAGGTCTATGCATACGATCGGATATCCGAGTTGAACAAGAGATATAGATAAAACCGTCAAATCTCCCATGTGCTCAACTCATGTAGCTGTAGCTATTTTATACTCCCAATAATAACCAATGAAAAAAATTTCCAAGGTTAACTTCGGTCAGAGATTTACGGAATACAATCAGACATATTAAGATCTCATAGATCAATATATCTATCCCTCTTGCTAGGGATGATAGATCTCATACACGTGAACACCGGCACTCTATAAGCATCAGATCATACCCAACTCCAGCCAGCGGTCACACCATGAAAGATCTGTGATATGTTTGGAACCAAAGCATGGTGGATCACTCACAAATGTAGTGCACCCCACAGTAATAAGGATCACATATACTAACTCGACTCGGAAAGTTCACAGTCCGAGAGAGGGAGAACAAGATCCTGAAAATGGGGAAGAATGAAGAAGATTTAGTTAGTGGAGATGATTCATTAACGGAGATGAAGAAGATGAAAATACCTAAAAATCCTCTTAACAAAGAGAGAAAGGGTAATCCATTACCCTAGGCTGCAAGTTATGAATCTTTGAACCCTAAGAGCATCTAGGCCATTCTGCCTAGATGGCCAACTTGGATTGGTTGTACCATTCCTTAAGTGGGGGTATTATGATAATATTAGAGACCTTTCATCTTCTTTGTGCTTGCCACATGGCACCCTAGCATCGGCGGACTATTTGAGGATAAGGTGATTCTCCTTATCTTTTTACATGTAGCAGCCTTTGAATGGTGCAAATACAAGAAGTGCAACAACCCACTTGTCTCGGCTAGTTCCCCCTTTTTTTTTAATATAGCCACTAGAGAGACATTTTGGGTTGTTTTGGGAGTTGGACCTGACGAGCCTTCTCTTAGGACGATCCCTATAGTCCACCCATGTATTTTTCAAATTTATCATCGACTATTTCATTGCCTAAACTATTCTTTGAAGGGCATTTTGGTCAATTCTCTCCTTAGAACACACGTCCACTTCTACCAAATTTCACCACCAACAAAATCTAATGACTTCGCACTTCTAGAACACAGAGCATGCATTTGAGCATATTTCAGGTTGTTACAAAATAACAGACTTGGAGGCAAAGCTCTCTGGCTTCAGCCTCTTCCTTCTGCCAACTGTCACTATTTCACAGCTTATTTTGTGATTTTTGTTGATCAGCATGCCAATACTAAACCAAAAAGAAAAACCTCACCTACCTAGTCTGTTAAAATTAAATAGAACAAAAACTTCCAAATCTAAGCTCCAACTATGAAAAAGCATGGGAAGATTACTATTGTAAAAACATCTACTATGAACAGTCATAGGTATAGAGCCATATCACTTTTTCTCTCCTCCATCCCCACCGTGCCCACCAGCTGAACTGCCCTGGCCATTGGCACCAGTAATCCCCGCCTCAGAACCCTCTTGCTTATTTCCACCACGTACGTCACTTGGGCCTGATGATGAAGGGGGCCCTCCACTGCTGCCACCTCCAAGAGAGCTTTCAGTGTGCATGGGATGCATGCCATTGTTGGCAGCACCAAGTCTCATTCCCATTTGTGCTTGCATTGCTTGGTGCTGCTGCTGTAGCTGCTGTTGAGGATCCTGTAGTTGATGTGGGTTATTGAATTGTAATGGCATCTTTTGGGGGAAGAGTCCTGGTGGCTGAGCCATTGCTGCTGCCTGAGGATGTTGCATGTAATACCCGCCAGATTGCATTGCAGGATGTGGAACCATCTACAAGTGTTAAAATACACAGATGAGTAAAGAGTATGACGATGGATGAATTAGCAAAAGAGGAGTCAAATGCACAGCACACCTGAGGCGGCATTGTTGGTGCTTGCGGTTGTGCATCAGCAATTGCAGCTAAATACATCAAATTCTTTTGAAGCTGGGCTTGATAGCTGAATCAACAAATTATTTCAAGTACACAACATTGATGGCAAAAACATAACCCAGGCCCAGCACATGAACATAATTAGACAGGGATGTTTTATCCTAACTTCTAAGGATACAAAAAAACTTCCAATCATTCAGCATCATTACTAAAACCTTTAAGCAGAAGAAAATCAAATTATCTTTGAACAGTAAGCGACAACAGATATCATTTTGGCTTCTGTTATTCACATCATGAGTTTCATAATCAAATTATCTTTGAACAATAAGCGACAACTGACTTCTTTTTGGCTTCTAATATTCATATCAAGAGATTCATAATGATCCCAAACCCATCTGGGCCTTCAACTAACTCTTATTGCTTAGACCCACTCACCCACCAAAAAAATTAAGGGAAAAAAAAAGACATAGTATTAGATAGTTCCTCAACAAAATGAAACCACAAGATGGATACTCTGAGATACAAGAGTTCAAAACCCAAGTTCCCATATACATCATTCACCCTCTTTAGAATCAGTGTTCTAAAAAAAGGCCTAGGCGGCCGCCTAGACTGCTTGGCCGTTCCGATTAACCGGAAAACAGTGGACTAGGCGGAGCTTCTCGGAAAAACAAAGATCTACGGAAAACGGTAGTTCCGATTGGTGCATGGGTGGCGACATTGGAACGGCCGGCCGTTTCTAAACTTGATGGACCGGCACGTGTGGCTGATGGCCACCGAAGGCGGTGGTGTGTGGGCCACCGTACGCCTAGCGCCTAGCGTTTTTTAGAACATTGTTTAGAATGAAATTGTAAATGTTAACTACAACGTATGACCCATAGGGATAACTGAAAATAAACATGAGATTAGACACCTAACACCAGCATCAACTAATTGATAGCATCAGTAATTATATGATGCTAAGAACAAGTGACACATTTGGAGACAAACTAAACCAGTTCCTTGACACTTGATTGCTGAACGTAACCTCTGCACAGGCAAAATATTGGCAGTATTTAACTTTATTGTAAAGTAGTGCTGAGCCATATACAAAAACAATGATTAACTATAGGTCTATTAACATGGAATATTTTAAAAATTATATGATTTCTAGGTGATATGTCATGTATTGATTTTCTAATATGAATAAATAATCTCAAATTTGTTAGGAGTACCACTTAAATAAAAAATATAAAAAGAAAAACTGCTGGGTGTTCAGGACGGTACAAACACGTGTATAAACAAAAACTAGTAATCCTTCTTTTCGATCTGGTGATGGGAGTGAAAGAAGAAGAAAGAATTGATAAGTGACTTACTGGGCACATTCTGTAAGCTTTCCAAGATTTTGATTGTCCAAAATTGCCAAAATCAACTTTTTGTTCTCATCAAGGTACTGCATCAACATTAAAAAAAGATAAATCAAACATCTAATATGACGATGTACAAGGATGAGGCTTACAAAAAGGAAAACTGCAGCAAAAGATCTTTGATGTAAAATGAGAATGGACTTTCAAATTACTTTGACAAAGCCATCATAAAATTGTGAAAAAAGGGAAGTCAATGAAATCAGAGAAACGCACTTCCTTCTAAAAACCAGCTAACATGCCATGTCATTCCCATAATCTAAAAAACTTTCCTTAGGAGGTTTATAAAGGTCATCTCAACTTTATGCCCAATATGGGTTTCCAAAGAAGACTTTGCCCTTCAGTAAGGAATCATCACACTATTAAAAGAATCTGACAGCTTAATAGGAAATTTACAAAACTATAAGGAAACATGTTGCAACTCTATGCGTCAATAAAGCACACTTAACACATTTTCATTATACACTTGCAATGCTACCACAAATCTGCCAAAATTGTAGTGCAGTGATCTTGAATGCATAGACCACAGCTTTTGCACCTACAACAACTAGCACCGACTCTGCAACAAAGTGCTGTAGTTAAGCCATCCCGATCTTTAAACATCAATACCATCGTACATCAAGGTTTAAAAATACGTGGCGGCGCCTCGAGGCGGCCGGCCATTGAGGAGCGAGGCAGACTGCCTTGAGGCGGCGAGGCGGGTGCCTCAATCCGAACAAGGTTGTTAAAGGCGAGAGGCTCACCGAGGCGATCAGAGCCAAAAAAACGAGGCGCGAGGCGCACGTTTATTAATAATAATTTTAAATTTGTAATATATGCATCATTAACTTGTAAATATAAAAAAAATAATAAATAGATAATAATATTTTGACATATACTCTACTTTTATATTACTTCTACTTGTCTAATTCATAATATTTGACAAAATATGCACAATTCAAAACTTCAAATTCTTGTAAATAATAAAAACAAACGTAATTAAAAATATGCATAGTTCAAGTTCAAGAAAATGAAAAACAACAAGCATTAAAAAAACATCTGCTGAAAAAATATAACTGAAAAATAATCATTAATAAATAAAATATAAAAGAAAGAATCGTAGATAAAGAAAATGGAAAAAATAAAGAAAAAAAGATGAAGAAAGAAACAGAGCTAAAAAAAGTTCATAATAAAAAGAACTGTAAAAGAAAAAAGAAATACAAATGTAAAACAAAGAATTGTAAATAAAGAAAATGAAAAAAAAAAGAAACAGAACTGAAAAGGATAAAAAAGTAAAATAAAACAGAACTGTAAAAGAAAAAATAAACATAATTGTAAAAGAAATAATCGTAAATAAAGAAAATGAAAAAACAGAAAAAAGATGAAGAAAGAAACAGATTTGGAAAAAAAAAGAGAAAAAAATGATGAAAAAACCATAAAACCATGATGCGCGCGCCTCGCGCCTCGTGCGCCTCGCTGCGCCTCACTGGAGTCGCCTCGCCTCGAGCAGTAAGATGCGCATCGGCGATCGCCTCGAGGCGCGCTTCAGTGCGCTCTAACAACACTAAATCCGAAAATCGAAAAAATAATTAAAATTGTAATATCAGAATAATAAAAACATGTTAAATCAAAAATACATTCATTTCTTCATAATTCATAATATGTTCAAACAATTATTGATAACTAATCCCTAAATAAGCTATCATCTATAGCATATTCAAAAAGGTCAGAATTAAAATACATATGATATACCACTATACGAATACGACATGATGGTTAACTGAAGTGTGTATTTTTGGCCAATTAATTGAAGCTTACTGCTTACAACAGGATAGTTCACTAAAGTGTGTAATTACAGTATTACACATTTACTCCAAATATGATTTTAGTCCAGAAATTGCACTTAAATCTTTGTATATTGCCTTCAAAATAAGTTTATCTTTTTCTCTAGTTTCTTTAATGGATTTTTTTAGGTCATTAACAAATTAAAATAAAAAAACAAAAAAAAAGCTGAACAGATTACCACAAACGCTGCCGTCGCCGAGAGAGGGAGAGTAGAGGAGGCCGAGAGATAGAGAGAAGTATAAGCCGAGAGAGATAGCAGAAGAGGCCGAGAGAGAATATAAAAACCCTAGAATCAAATTTTTTTTTTTTTTTTAAATACTGTAAATGAAACGATGACGTTTTGAAATCCCCAAAACGTCATCGTTTCATTTAACAAAATTTAAAATTAAAAAAAAAAAGGTTTCGGGTGAGGCGGCCGCCTCACGCCGATTTGGCGGGAGGCGGCCTGAGGCAGCCGCCTTGCAAGCGTTGAGGCGGCCGCCTCACAAAAACCGAAATAGGCGGCCGCCTCAACTCGCCGTCGCCGCGAGGCGGCCGCCTCAACTCGCCGTCGCCGCGAGGCGGCCGCCTCGACCGAATTTTTAAACAATTTCAAGGTTTAAAAATACGTGGCGGCGCCTCGAGGCGGCCGGCCATTGAGGCGCGAGGCGGACCGCCTCGAGGCGGCGAGGCGGGCGCCTCAATCCGAATATCGAAAAAATAATTAAAATTGTAATATCAGAATAATAAAAACATGTTAAATCCAAAATACATTCATTTCTTCATAATTCATAATATGTTCAAACAATTATTGATAACTAATCCCTAAATAAGCTATCATCTATAGCATATTGAAACAGTTCAGACTTAAAATACATATGATATACCATTATACGAATACGACAGGATAGTTAACTGAAGTGTGTATTTTTGGCCAATTAATGGAAGCTTACTGCTTACAACAGGATAGTTCACTAAAGTGTGTAATTACAGTATTACACATTTACACCAAATATGATTTTAGTCCAGAACTTGCACTTAAATCTTTGTATATTGCCTTCAAAATAAGTTTATTTTTTTCTCTAGTTTCTTTAATGGATTTTTTTAGGTCATTAACAGATTAAAATAAAAAAAAAAAAAAAAAAAAACTGAACAGATTACCACAAACGCTGCCGTCGCCGACACCGTCACCGAGAGAGAGAGAGAGCAGAGGAGGCCGAGAGATAGAGAGAAGTATAAGCCGAGAGAGATAGCAGAGGAGGCCGAGAGAGAATATAAAAACCGTAGAATCAAATTTCTTCTTTTTTTTTTTAATACTGTAAATGAAACGACGACGTTTTGAAATCCCCAAAACGTCATCGTTTCATTTAATAAAATTTAAAATTAAAAAAAAAAAGGTTTCGGGTGAGGCGGCCTGAGGTGGCCGCCTTGCAAGCGTTGAGGAGGTCGCCTCACAAAAACCGAAATAGGCGGCCGCCTCAACTCGCCGTCGCCGCGAGGCGGCCGCCTCGGCCGAATTTTTAAACAATGTCAAGGTTTAAAAATACGTGGCGGCGCCTCGAGGCGGCCGGCCATTGAGGCGGGAGGCGGGCGCCTCAATCCGAATATCGAAAAAATAATTATAATTGTAATATCATAATAATAAAAACATGTTAAATCCAAAATACATTAATTTCTTCATAATTCATAATATGTTCAAACAATTATTGATAACTAATCCCTAAATAAGCTATCATCTATAGCATATTGAAACAGTTCAGACTTAAAATACATATGATATACCACTATACGAATACGACGGGATAGTTAACTGAAGTGTGTATTTTTGGCCAATTAATTGAAGCTTACTGCTTACAACAGGATAGTTCACTAAAGTGTGTAATTACAGTATTACACATTTCCAAATATGATCTTAGTCCAGAACTTGCACTTAAATCTTTATATATTGCCTTCAAAATAAGTTTTTATTTTTCTCTAGTTTCTATAATGGATTTTTTTAGGTCATTAACAAGTTAAAATAAAAAACAAAAAAACAAGCTGAACAGATTACCACAAATGTTGCCGTCGCCGTCACCGTCGCCGAGAGAGAGAGAGAGCAGAGGAGGCCGAGAGATAGAGAGAAGTATAGGAGGCCGAGAGAGAATATAAAAACCCTAGAATCAAATTTCTTTTTTTTTTAAATACTGTAAATGAAACGACGACGTTTTGATATCCCCAAAACGTCATCGTTTCATTTAATAAAATTTAAAATTAAAAAAAAAAAGGTTTCGGGTGAGGCGGCCGCCTCACGCCGATTTGGCAGGAGGCGGCCTGAGGCGGCCGCCTTGCAAGTGTTGAGGCGGCCGCCTCACAAAAACCGAAATAGGCGGCCGCCTCAACGCGCCGTCGATTCGAGGCGGCCGCCTCGACCGAATTTTTAAACAATGTCAAGGTTTAAAAATACGTGGCGGCACCTCGAGGCGGCGAGGCGGGGGCCTCAATCCGAATATCGAAAAAATAATTAAAATTGTAATATCAAAATAATAAAAACATGTTAAATCCAAAATACATTCATTTCTTCATAATTCATAATATGTTCAAATAATTATTGATAACTAATCCCTAAATAACTATCATCTATAGCATATTGAAACAGTTCAGACTTAAAATACATATGATATACCACTATACGAATACGAAAGGATAGTTAACTGAAGTGTGTATTTTTGGCCAATTAATTGAAGCTTACTGCTTACAACAGGATAGTTCACTAAAGTGTGTAATTACAGTATTACACATTTACACCAAATATGATTTTAGTCCAGAACTTGCACTTAAATCTTTGTATATTGCCTTCAAAATAAGTTTATCTTTTTCTCTAGTTTCTTTAATGGATTTTTTTAGGTCATTAACAAGTTAAAATAAAAAGACAAAAAAACAAGCTGAACAGATTACCACAAACACTGCCGTTGCCGTCACCGTCGCCGAGAGAGAGAGAGAGCAGAGGAGGCCGAGAGATAGAGAGAAGTATAAGCCGAGAGAGAATATAAAAACCCTAGAATCAAATTTCTTCTTTTTTTTTTAAATACTGTAAATGAAACGACGACGTTTTGAAATCCCCAAAACGTCATCGTTTCATTTAATATAATTTAAAATTAAAAAAAAAAAGGTTTCGGGTGAGGCGGCGAGGCGGCCTGAGTTGGCCACCTCGCAAGCGTTGAGGCGGCCGCCTCACAAAAACCGAAATAGGCGGCCGCCTCAACGCGCCTTCGCCGCGAGGTGGCCGCCTCGACCGAATTTTTAAACAATGTCGTACATAGCCATCCTTCCCATAAGGTAAAGTCCACTTCTAAGCAAGAACTTATGAATTTACAAAGCACTTTGAGAGAAATCTCATCTCTTCATTTCTCTCATTTTCCTAAATGATATGCGGTGAGCAGGATAATATCTACCCATATGATTAAATTCTGAGATCTATAAGAGTGCACATGATACACCACCACGTGTTTACCACAAAAGGCCACCTGCCCCACAGCAGGAATCACCCTTGATGACATTTAATGACAGAGTCCATGTCATCAATTGCTGCCATAACAGCCTCCATACAGGGTTTGGAGCCTGCCTTCCTTGACTTCTAAATTTGAAGTATTGGTTCACCAAAGGCATTTTATAGGAAATAATACACCCGGCAGAGTCTAAAAAAGTGCAAATACAAGTATACATCCCATTGTAAATAGTACCACACTACCATCATCACTAGACAACTTGCAATATTGTATGGCACTCATAATTACATGAAAAAAGAGAATACACCATTGTTCTAGACAAATACAAAATTAATGCCAACAAAGTGAATTATATTAAATACTCTACCACAACATTAACTAAATTCTTTCCTTCAACAACAGTTTGCACCAAGCTGGTCATCTAGACAAATCAGTCACTGACATCATCAATCTTTAAACCCAACATTGATCCTCCAAATCTTTCGTTTTCATTTTTCTATTCACCATGAGCACAATCAAAATCCAGGTAAGTCCATAAGGAAATGTTATATGCAGAAAAGAACTTCTCTATCACAATTCACAAAAAAAATATAAACTAAATTTACCGGCATAATCAAATAACCTGATATTATACTAAACCAAAATTACTAATCACAAAAAAACATTCCTGAACATTTATTTAATATCTACATTTACCCTTTAATCTACTTGACAAAATGGCTTAGCAACAAGTTCAGAGCACCCGCTTTCCTTAATAAAGAATCACAGTTAACATCAGAGTCAATTCATACAAATCATCAATAACACTCCAAATCAATAGTGTAACATATGTATTTTGTGAGAAGCAAAAAACAAACAGAGAGAGAAGAGATTATACCTTTTGAATCTGCTCTGTGGTGATGTTAGTGGGTGGAAAAGAAGGCATGACAGGGATCATTTGTGGTTGCTGCTGCATCTTGTAACAAAAACCCTAACCCTAAACACACACCAAAGACAAAAATAATAAATACCCAAATCAATAAACCCTAAAAGAGAGAGAAAATGAGATAACTATGAAGAGGGTTACCTGTGAGTGTGTGAAAGAGGACAGATCTTTCGGATGTCGAGTGTCAACGAGGTTTCTGGAATTTAAAGACAGCTGAGAGAGAGTTTTTTAATTTTTTGAAGTACAACTATAATTTAAAATGTCTTAACGAAAAACAATGCTAGATTTGGTCTGTCCTTCACGCTGGAGTTTGGAATTATTTGGTTTTTGTCGAATTTCAATTTGATTTGATACACTTCGATTATGTATAAAGTGTTATTTTAAGATGTTATCATGTATTTGTAAAGAGTGATGCATATACAATTATATATCTATATGAAATTATATAAATTAATCACTGTTATAATTTTTTTTAATTTAATCATCTCAAATTAAATATATTTTTGTTAATGGAGGAAGAATATAGCAATAAATAATTTATTACGGTATGCACCATAATCTCAATATAGAATTTATGAATATTCTTATATGCAAAGATATTATAGAAAAATAATAACATTTGCTAAATTGTGGGCATTTCAAGTTGGGTTCGGTTTTTGTCAAATTTGATTCAGTTTCAGTTCGATTTCGAAATCGTTCAGTTTATAGGTATGGAATCATTTGGTTTTTGGCAAAATTTTGATTTGACTTGGTTTAGTTTAATTCGATTTGGAGGATAATTTATGTTCGATCAAAATGAATTGGTACGGTTTAATTCAAACCAAATCAAACCATTTGCCCACCCGTATGTGAAATTTAGGATGGTCAGAAAATTCTAAATCTTAATTGGAATTCAAAATCTGTATCATTCGGTATAAAATTTAAGTTGATTATTCCTCTTGAAAAAATCGAACGGAGATTCATAATGATTTTTTCTTTCGAAATCATCACATAAGTTACCATCCCTATCAATACCATTGTCACTTGGCTTATTTGTTATTTGGGCTCTATGGGCTTTGCACAAGCGTTTGAGAGCTTGTTGTAAGAAAGCTAGAGATGGTAATGGGGAGGAAAATGACAACCCCGTACTGTTAGGAATATGTCCTATACCTAATTTGTGGGTGGGTTAAATACACATGTATTTATAAGATAGTATGGATGTAATATTTTCATTAATCAATATAATGAAATTTTTTATTATTTGTGTCTCGTATAATTTATCTAGATGATTTACACTTATAATAAAGCCCTTGGAATAATAAGAGGATGGCTTCTACGCTCTATTAGAATCATTATTCCTAAATGTCCATGGTCATAGTTTTGTGAATAATCAAGGCATTCACAAAGCGGAGAGACTAGCATGTTAATATGATCCGCCTTTAAGTGGGGTAGCTGATCTCATAGGATACTAGTGGAGATCCAATCGCTTGGTGTATCACATGGGTGCATGATTGGTTCATGTTCATTGAACTGACCACCAAGAGTTTTCACATTGAGTGTTAATCTCATGTGTCTGTGAAAACTCTCATGTATCGATTGTATGTCTAGTCCTTATACTTATGGTCTTTATAGTCTTGTGCATGGATCATGTGAATTTGACATTCTTCATTCCTCGATTCATTGAGTCGGTCATAAAGTGTGATTGGGTCATATATCGAAATGCATAAAGGTTGTGAAAATACAACGGAGGATCGACGCTCTCTCAGATAATTTTATTAGTCATGAGAATCATATCCCACTGCGCGAGTTGATATGTTTGATCAGTGCTTAAGACTATGGCCACAATAATATAATCATGTGAGATTCTTGGTTTAGCGCGATTTATGATATTATCAACATCATACCTTTTTCCGTAAGAGTTTTCATACCTTAGGTCATTCAGTGGGGATACAGTGAGGCGAGGGACCGTATCATATGTGAATCGAATATAGAATGGGTACTTATCTTTCCTTCTCATTTGGGGGCCATGACATGCTGCTAGACATTAACCTTGGTCATTGAAATAGAACGATCACATGATAGTTATCATTAGAGGATAATTTTTGTTTGATTAAATTATCACAATTGATTTCATGTCCAACTTAAGGGGAACCCAAAAGGTCACACACAACAAGTCCAAAGTCAATGGTTAAGGTGCACAATACAATAATAATAGCATGTTTGATTGTTGTGCGAATTATTTATAAATGATTTCAATATGTTTGATTATTGAATAAATAAGTTATCAAGTTAATTAATGGTGTAGGGATGTTCGAATGTGGATAGGGGCATTTTGGTAAATTGGAAAATATATGGGTAATCGGTCCAGTCGACCGAAATGGGGTTGTTTCAGAATGTGAATTCTGAATGTTAAATCCATTTTCCAATTTAACCTAATGTAGACACTTCATTTTTATGCATTAGCTTGATGATAGGTCTCTTACAGGGACACCCTCTGAAAATTAGGAAATTATAAGGATGAAGCCAGGAAGGAAAGGAACTCCAGAGGACATAATCAAAAGCCAACAGGAGATCACCTATGTCTGGCCTACCTTCACCCCAAACCATAACATTCGGCCGGACATAACCTGAAAACCCTACATCTGGTCGGACATGACACAGCTGTCAGTGAACAAGTAGATTGTCAGTTACTGAAGTTAAGGGATCTGATTATGTCCAGCTATACATATAATTCAAATCTAATATCTGGTCGGACATATATCGAGTTGTCAACGCACGTGCAAATTCCCAAAGGCTGAAGTCACGAACTGATAAAAGTTTGGCCGAACATACATTTCAAATTATAAATCCAGTCGGACATGGATCGAGCGTCACACACTGTAGTAATCCAGTAATATCAGACAAAGAAGAGAGAATAAGAAGATTATGCTCATCATTTTTCTTTCTCTGACCCATCCTTTAAACTATAAAAAGGGTTTCCCTCTTCATATTGATGAGGCTGGAGAGGTTGGTTGGTGAATCAAACTGAGAAAACCTTAAAATTATAAAAATAGTAATAGTGGAAGAGATCCATAAAGCCTTGGAGTTCTACACCTCTTGGTAAAAATCCAGCAACGACTCAGCATTAAGAAACAACCTTCAGAGCCACCAAATAATATAAAGGTACGACCTGAGGGCACCCTCTTTTATATTTCTGCATATTTGAGATTCTATCGTGACACAGTATCTCTGACCGAACGTAAATCAAGTCCGGCTGGACATACACACACCTCTGGCCACTTGTATGCATGTCAGGCTGTCTTTCCTGTTTTCTCTAGTTAATTGCATGTTTAGTTATGTTTTTATGTTGTGCTTGTTATCATTAATCTATGCATGTTTATTTGTTTCAGCTTAGATAATTTTGCCACTTGGATTTAGTTCATTTATCTTGTTAATATTAATATGCATGATATACTACTTGCTGTGTGATCTGGGAATGATGTCCGACCAGACTTATCATATGTCCGGCCAGACATGAATGATATACGATCGTATGATTTCGTGGTATATAGGATGGAAACTCAGACATAAGTTCCATAGTCGATTCTGAATAGACGGTAGTATAGTTCACACTCAGGATACAACTCCACGTACCAATGGGAGATGGCCATTCTGTTACTGTCATATTCAGAATGCATGATTATTGTGCATGTCATTACATATGTATGTTTCTGTATTTCTGTAATAAGCAGCCTATTCGGCCAGACTCCTAGTAAGTTCATTCGGACATGAAGACTGTATGATATATCCCTTTAAGCAATGTCCGGCCAGGCCTCTCCGAGGCCAAGCCTACCTAATATTTGCTTTAACTTGTTTAATTATTATTGTAATATTTATTTCTGCATATAAATTTTATTTATTTATTTAACACTTTTCGTGTTTGTGATATGATGTGTGCTTTATAAACTGTATTGTATGTGACTGCATTATAAGATATATGGATACCTCCTTTGAGTGTAAATATAATACTGGCATCAGTAAATGATCATTTTAAACCCAAACAGATTTAAGGTCAGACCTTACAGGGGGTGTAGTACGCCCTTAAATCATTCTGATGTCTCATACTGGGTGGCAACTCCCTTATTCTCCGGTAAGCCCCCCTGCATGACTATCCGTACTCTCTAGGGGCTGCGAGCCCAATAGTGTAGTGGTCGTCGAAGTCATAGACATAGCGGTAAACACTGTAGAATTTTTATTAATTAAAAATTACATAAACTTGACTATAAAATACAAGTTTGAGCAAGTTTTTGATTAAGCAAGCATAAGGCAAGGAAAAAGAAAGATTAACCTAAAGAAATTATTTGTGAGAGAAGCTTTGAAAGTTCTCTACATTTTCAATAAGGAGAAGAAGATTGGATCTTTGATTCAAGCTTGTTAAGTAAGTTTGATTTTCTCTAAAGCTATATTTTTCATTAGTGAGTTGTTATCATTAGTGAGGCATATAGTGATGTATTATGTATTGGATACATAAAAACATAGCTTGAAGTTGAAATTAGGTCAATGAATTGTATATAGATGCTTTGGAATCATAAACAAAATATGCTTGTGATTGGGTCAAATATGTTCATGTTGGACATGGAACATAAAATTGAAGTTTGGAACTATAGATGAATGTTTGAAGTTATAGTTATCATTCTAGAATCATTTGACCATATTTAACTGACCTAGAATTGTTCATGTGTTACTTCTTTGTGGGATTCTTGTTTGGTTTGTATTTTAGATTCAAAATTTATGCATGTATGTATTTTGAATAAATTTATTTTTTATAAAAAATATTTCTTATTTTAAAAAATATGAATTTATTCTCTAATATGTGTTGATGTTAATTTTGATGTTAAAATTAAATTTATGGCGTTTGAAAGTGTTTAGGGAAAAGTGAAAGCATATTAGGTTAAAAACCCATTTCCATCAGCTCTCTATTTCAGGAGAGCTGATGAAAGCTTTAAAAAGAAAACAACATAGGCGCATCACCGCATGTTGTATGCTGCTAGCGCAACATGCGCTTACGTTGTATGCTGCGCAAGCTGCATGTAACCTTACACATGTGAAAAATCGATTTCTCCCGTTTTGAGTTTCCGGACTCCGATTTATCCCCGGTTTTTTCCTATGCACTCGTAACGGAATATAGTATTCCATTAGATTATTTAGAAATAAACCCATGCTTAGTAACCATGGGTTAGACCCACTTTCGCTGCGTGGGATACTGATCTGACCCTAAAGGTCCCACAGCCGCCCCAATAGAATAGTATCAGTGCATGTCTTAACATGACTAGGTCATTGTTCTCCTCTAAGATAAGGTCAGAGCAGGTCTTAACCACTCAACACATATTGGATGGTTGACATGTATTTGAATCTATGCCTCTATAATTTTAATTTAATTATGCATAAGTCATATTAGATATGCATTATATTAGATATGCATTGCATGTTTTAAATTAAAAATTTTAGTTTGAACCAAACATGTTAATGACTTGATTGTCATGAATCTCGTATGATTAGGTGATTACTTTTAAGTAATAGTATTAATAATGTTGGAGCATTATTGGATGGTCCGTCTTGTTAAAACGGAGATGAATGAGTTCTTATTACTTATGACCAATACCGTCATTATTATAAAAAATAAGTGGTTAGAATTTAGGTCTATCCGATAAAATATCAGATGTAGCGTGATAAGTTGATGTAGTCGCCCAATACAGTCATTATTGTAAGAGTGTACTTATGAAGCTCATTAGTGCACATTGATAAGTATACATCAGGAACACGTTTTAATCCAATATCGTCATTTTTATGAGGATAAGAAATGGTTCAGGACCAAACTTAGGAGTCGCATGGATGTGATTGACCTTTAAGGTATACCTAATGAGTTTATAAAGGCTAAGACCATAATTATTGTGAGGCTGAAGTAAATGTCACGTGAGCCACTTCTCATTATGAATTTTGATTGTCAAATATCTATTTTTTCGTAAAGGGATGAAATTACGTAAAGTAGTGGGGGCACTAATAGATTTAAAATCCATAACCGTATTAATATTTTTCTATTGAAATGATTGTCTTATAGATGGCTGCCGCAAATCCATTAGCGTGACTTTTGGATTCTAATAAATTAAGTGGGAAATGAACATTTGTCTTGTCTTAGAGTTAGAGCGATTGAGCTATATGACGCTCATTCTATTGCTTGTCAAAATCGATCCTAATTTCACTCCCGAAGAGTGGGAGACATTTGAAAAATGAAAGGATGATAACCTGAGGGTGAAATCCTACATTTTAGGATCGATGGTTCCAGATTTACTCAGACAATACATAGAAGTATCTGATGCTTGGAGAATTATGAGAACACTCAAAGAGTTATTCGAAGTAAATCAAGAAATTGAAATATATTGGAGATCTAAGGAATTATTCCTTACTACGCTCAAGGATGGAGGAGCAGTGTGCATTCATATTTTGAACATCATCAACTAGATCCGATATTTGGAACGACAAAGCATTATATCTTCTTTACCTGGTATTTACGCTGGCTTTGTGTTAAACTTTCATGTGCATTTGATGCAAGCCAGTTATGAAGAACTTCATAACATGTTACGCATGAAGGAGGATGATTTGAAGAAAGACAATCCCACTTTGTACCTTCGTGATGGAGCAAGCTCTTCAAAGACTTCTAGGAAGTCGAAGAATATCAAAATGGGAAAGAAAAAGATATCAAAGAGAGTCTCTAAGAAGTACAAAATTGCAAGACCGCATGTAGATCGTGATGTATATTTACACAACAAGAAGTCTGGACACTGGAAGAAATATTGTCCAAAACTGAAAAGAAAGGCAGGACCATCAGATACACTTTGTATTTTTCCTATTATTAACATCTGATTAGCCTTAGATGTATATAGTGGATGGGTGTTAGACATAATCATTTCAACTCATATTTGTAACTTCATGTTGGTCATGAGGGCTAAAAGAAGGCTGAACAAAAGAAAGATCCAGCTTAAAGTTGGGAATGACGAGACATTGGATGTCGAGGCCATAGGAACAATTGTTCTAGATTTTCCTAATGTATGTAAATTAATTTTACATGACTGTTATTATGTACCCTCTCTTATCATATAGATAATATCGTTACTGATATTGAATAAAGAGGGATATAAATAAAAATTAAGGATGGTTCTTTGTGTTTATATGATAAACACAACTATTTGATATGTGAATGTTCTTTATCTATCAGTAATTATATTTTGGAAACATATCAATATGTCTTTAATGTAGAGGAAAATATAAGTAAAAGATCTTAATTAAATAATACTGAATTATGGCAAATGAGATTGGGCCACATAAGTGTTAGACATCTATCAAAATTAGTTAAGGATGGTTTGATTGTGAGTCATGTATCCAAGGGAAAATGATAAAGGCTCAATTTCTTGGTGTTAGACACTGTGTTGAAGATTTATTAGATCTAGTACACAGTGATGTATGTGGTCTATTAAATCATATCGTTCATTATGGTTCAACATACTTCGTGACTTTCATGGATGATAATTCAAGATAGGGATATGTCTATTTGATGAGACATAAATCGGAAATATTTGAAAAGTTCAAAATATTCCGAAATGAAGTTGAAAAATAAATCGGGAAATTCATCAAGTGCATTCGATCAGATCGATGTGGTGAATTCATGAGCGATGAATTCAGATGTTATTTAAAGGAGAATGAGATTCTCACCCAATATAGCCCACTAGGGACTCCTCAATACAATGGTATGTCAGAGCGGAGAAATCGTACTTTATTGGATATGGTACGATCTATGTTGAGCTATATAGATTTTCCATATTACCTTTGATAATGTTTTATTTACTATTATCCACGTATATAATAGATTTCCATCGAAAGCTGTTTCTATGACCTCATACCAGATATGGTACAATATAAATCCAAGTCTTAGATATTTAAAGATTTGGGGTTGTCTCGTATACATTAGAGTTGCGCAGCAGGATAAACTAGCATCCATGGGGTATAAATACAGGTTCGTTGGATATCTTGAAAATTCTTTAGGATATCAATTCTACAATTCTGAGCAACAAAATGTATTTGTTGCTCGTTTTGCCACTTTTCTTGAAAATGAATTTTTGTTAGAAAGTGGTAATTGTAGAAAGATTGAACTCAATGAGTTTGATCTCAATATTAAGGAACCTGAGATGGAACCAGAGATCCAACTAGTTGATTGATCTACAAAATAGGTTCTACGTAGGTCGAATAAAATATCAAAACCTCCAGAGAGACTGTTTTTAACATCTGATATTAGCCTCGATGTTCTTCTCTTGAAGGAAACAAATTCGACTACACATAAACATAATGATATTGGATATCGATTCAGAAAAATGGCAGGAAGACATGAAATCTGAAATGGATTCTATGCATGACAATCAAGTCTGTGACTTGGTTGAACTTTCTGAATGAGTTAAACCTATTGGTTATAAATGGGTTTATAAAAGGAAGCGATGGCTCGATGGAAGGTGGAAACCTTTAAGGCTCGACTAGTAGCGAAAGGTTACACTTAACGTCTTGGGATTGACTATGAGGAAGTCTTTTCACTAGTAGTTATGCTAAATTCCATTAGGATTATTTTAGTTATTGTTGCATATCACGATTATTAGATATGGCAGATGGATGTGAACTAAATGGATTCCTCGAGGAGGATATCTATATGGAGCAACCAGAGGGTTTCGTATGTAGTAAGACTTTAAACTTGGTTTGTAAACTCAAGAAGTTTATTTCTGGACTTAAAAAGGCATCCTGAAACTGGATTCATCGTTTGATGAGATAATTAGATTATCTGGATTCATCAAGAACGAAGAAAAACTATGTGTTTATAAGAAAGTTAGTGGGAACATGATAGTATTCCTTGTATTGCATGTAGATGATATCCTTATCATTGGGAATGATATATGATTGATGCAAAGTGTGAAAGTCTTCCTTTGTAAGAACTTCTCCATAAAAGACATGGGTGAAGCTTTCTATATATTAGGTATAAGGCTCTATCGGGATAGAGTAAGGAAGCTTATAGGGTTGTCGCAATCCACGTACATAGATAAAATTTTTGAAAGGTACGGTTTTACTAACTGCAAGGCAGTAAATGTAACATTTCGATACGACATACATCTTTCAAAGATAATGGCACCTCAGATTGAGGAATAGAGAGTTAGAATGTCTAACTTGCCATATGCTTCATATATTGGAAGCATTATATATGTTATACTATGTACGATACCCGATATCAGTTTTGATATTAGTGTTACTGGTCGATATCAATCTGATCCGGGTAATGATCATTGGACAGCCGTGAAACATATCCTAAAATATCTTAAGGGTATTAAGGATAAGTTTCTAATTTATAGAGAAAATAAGCTACAACTTGAGGGTTATACATAATCCAATTTCCAGGGCGATCCGGATGATAGAAAGTCAATATTCTGATATATATTTACCCTTAATGATGGTACAGTTAGTTGGCGATGTTCAAAGCAAGGCTCTACAGTTGATTCCACCACTAAGGCGGAATTTATAGCGGCTTTGAAAACTGATAAACAAGCTATTTGGATTAGAAATTTTATCACAGAAATTGGCATTATGCCTAGTATTATGGTTCTGATCCAACTGTACTGTAATAATAGTGCAGCCATAACGCAGGCTAAGGAGCCGAGAGGTCATTCCAAGTCTAAACACGTGGAAATAAAATATCACCTGATTAGAGAAATCATTTAACGAAAAGATATAGTGGTCTTGAAGGTTCAATGACAAGATAACATAGTAGACCCGCTTACTAAGGCCTTACCTCCAAAGTTATTCAATAAGCATGTGAAGGAGATGAGACTTTGGTGCCAACCGGATTGGCACTAAGCAAATGGGAGTTTATTGGAGTTAGTGCTTGGATCTTCAATCCGAATAATATATTGTACATTATATTTTATTATTTATTAATAGAATAACTATATTTTCATTTCAACCTTGTTAATGGTAATATTATGCCATAATGCATATAAGTTTGATAGATAAATATGTTGAGAATGATATCGACCTTAGAATAGCTATATAGTAATACTGGACACTGAGGGTCTGACATTGGGATAATATTACTATTATAATATATTCTTAAAGTAAATATTTATAGTCGTTAGTTTTGGAATACGGTCGAATTCCTATAACCTAGAAGACCAGCACATGTCTTATTTTGCATTGGAGTTCCAATGGTTTAACCCAATATATCATTAGCAATGGAGGCTCGTATAGACATGTAGGTATTCGTTGAAGCAAATACTGAATGACTCACAAATGATTCCTAAAAGTTGAAAGTACACACCACCGTCAATAGGAATCTCCTCAAGTCGAGTAGCATATGTGATCCTTTGACTATAGGATATCATTGATTTTGTGTGTGATCCTCCATATTTTGATGTCATATATGTCAGAGACCTTTCATGGACGGATCGCTAGATGTTCGTTGGGTGTGAACCAATGTACTCGTTAATCAAGTGCGTATCAAGATATGATCTATCGGCCCGTATGTGTACCATAAGGGGTTTAAGTATCCATGTGTGTAAGTCACAATTCTTAAACCTTGGCCAAAGCCGATCACTTAAGGTGAATTGCATATATCATAAATGGTGTTATGATTAGTTGTAAAGAATCATGGACATGTCGACAATATGAGATATGCGTCTTGGAAACTTAAAGATCTAATCTATGTTTCCTAAGCTCAACTCGAATAGCCTAGGATGGATGGATTGTTAAACATATGTGATGACCTTGACTTGTATAGTTCAGAAAGGAAGTTTGTGTTCTTCGTAAATTCGAAGGTAGTTGAATTACGTACATAGGAGCTAGGCTTATATGACGAATGTGTCTGAACTTAGAGAGTCCCATAAGATGAAGTGTACTCATTGAGAACTTGGACAGCCGATAATATTTGATAATAAATAATATTTTATATTATAATTATCAATCAAAGTAATTAAATATTATCGGATAACGTTGATTATTTACTTGACCTATTGGGATTAATTGGATTAATTCAAAATCACATAAGTGCTCTGTTGTAATTTCATAAATATCTCTATCATTGGAGGTTATTTTGTAATTATAAAATATGTAATAATATGTGTATTTGACTTGATTTAATTGGATTAAATCAAAGTGATAGACAATGAACTAATCAAGTGATTAAACATTGTCTAGATTGAATTGGATTAAATCAAAGAGGTAGACAAAGTTGATTAGTTACACCTAATATGCATATTTGGACAAATTGGATTAAACCCACCTAAAAATTGATTATAACTTTTATTAATTAAAAATTACATAAGCTTGACTATAAAAGGAAAGTTTGAGCAAGTTTTTGATTAAACAGACATAAAGCAAATCATAAGAAAGATTAACCTAAAGAAAGTATTTGTAAAAGAAGCTTTGGAAGTTCTCTACATTTTCAACAATGAGAAGAAGATTTTATCTTTGATTCACTTGTTAGGTAAGTTTGATATTCTCTAAATCTATATTTTTCATTAGTGAAGGATATAGTGATGTATTATGTATTGGATACATAATAACATAGCTTGAAGTTGAAATTAGGTTAATGAATTTTGTATTGATGCTTTAGAAGCATAAATACAATATGCTTGTGATTGGGTAAAATATGTTCATGTTGGACATGGAACAAAAATTATAGTTTGGAACTCTAGATGAAAGCTGGGAGCTATGGCTACCCTTCTAGAATCACTTGATAACCTTTAAGTAACCAAAAATTATTCATGTGTTACTTTTTTGTGGGATTCTTATTTAGTTTGTATTTTAGATTCAAAATTTATGCATGTACTTTGAATAAATTTTTATTTTGTAAAAAATATTTGATATTTTGAAAAACATGAATTTGTTCTTTAATATGTGTTGATATTATTTTGACTTTAAAATTAAATTTTGGGAATTTGAAAGTGTTTCGGGAAAATTGAAAGTATATTAGGCGACATCAGCTCTCTGTTTCTAGAGAGCTTATGAAAGCTTTAACAAGGAAAAAAAATTGGCACAACATGAACTTGTGTTGAATGCATGTGCAATCTACATGTAAGCTTGCGCTTGGCGCACAATCATAAAATTTGATTGTCTCCCATTTTGAGTTTCCCGACTCCAATTCGTCTCTGATTTTTCCGTATGCACTCGTAATGGAATATAATATTCCATTAGCATATTTAAAAATACACTCATGCTCAATAACCACAGGCTAGACCCACTTTTGCTGCACGGGACACCAATCCGATCCTAGGGTCCCACAACCGCCCCAACACTTTTGTCGAGAGGTGTAAACTTGGTGGGCTTTTTCAACTGGACAAGTTAGCATTTTCATGATAATTGGGCCAAATGCTTTGAAATGATAATAGACCACCTTATATGGAAACCTCGTTGAGCCTAAAAATATTTAGTTATGATCTAAAAGTTCCAAAACATGAATCTGGTACTGACACTAGCTTTCATCCAGAAGAGGCACGCATTGTTTTACCTATTTGGATGTTCTTAAACATTTCTAAGTCCCACTCAAAATAACTGAGATTACTAAGGGTCCAATTTGTCATTCTTAGATAATGGCACGATCCTCATATTAGGTTTAGTCATTATATAAATAGATGGGCTTTGTCTTTTTATAATGGAACGAAACCGAAGTAGCCAAGGTTTACCCTTTGTAGCATATGAGAGACTGCAGTGAAAAGGATAATAAAACAACTAAAAAAACTTGGCTAACACTGTTGTTAACATGGCAACAATCCACATGAAGCCTCAAATAGCGGGGGCTAAAATTAGTGAGAGGAGGCACGTGGGGCCTAATAATCAGATGGCCGAGGAAACTCATGTTTTAGATGACGATGACATGGCCCAATATGATATAGGCAAAATGACCAAATCTCATACTGAGGCCAAGCTTCGGAAACTTAACGAGCAAATAGAGACGATAGCCCATAAAATGAAGGGCAAGCACGAAGACCTTTTAGACTACAATGTTATGCATTTGAAGAACAACTTTTTGCTGAGTTGAAAATACCAAAAATGACAAAGTGTAGACACTGCATTTTTGCATAAAGCCCAATGATGAGCCTCGTATGGAGGCACTACCCAATAAGTCACGGAAGTAGTGGGAAACACACGCCGGAAGGGAAAATTCTAAGATTAATAGCTCGTCAAATTTAAACTCACTAGTTAACCGCGGGTTCACTCAGTCGATTCCTGTTTTAAACATTAAATCTTGGCCCAAAACCCCCGCACCCATCCAAAGCCCATACGCACCCATCCAAAGCCCACTTGTATAACCCTAACCCTAATGCACCACTATAAAACATAACTTAAACCAAACCCTAACCCTAACTTTCTTCTCGACTCCATCATCTCTCTCGCCACTCTCGGCCATAACATAAAACAGAAACCATAACTCTCTTCTTACTCCATCTCTTCACGCTCTCTCTCTCTCACCCTAAACAAACCAACAAACAAAAGACAAAAACGCACGCTAAAACAAAGAAATACAATAAAACCCTAAAAGACACGCCTATCTTCTCTCCCATACTCACGCGGTCTCTCTCCCTTCTCTCACATAGTCACAACAAACCCTAATACAAACACCCGGGCCCTTCCTTCATCTCTCTCGGCTCTCTCCATCTTCAATGCCGTCTCTCTCACGACAACACAGGCCACACATGCCCAGCCGAAGCCAAACCCTAAAAAGAAGACACAAGCTCACACTCCTTCTCGGCACACGGGTCTCACGCCCTTCAACCCACGCACAAAGCAACGAACACCACTCACCTTCAAAGCTTCGCACATCAACCAAATAATCCACAAAAAGCATTTTGCGTCTCAAGCAACAACCCTAAAGCCACCCACAAGCAACACATACTCACAAAACACACACACGGCAGCAGAAAAGACAAAGAGACACTCGGCACACTCACGCAGAGACACATTCACGACTTCTAAGGCAAGCTTCAAAATATAAGCCATGCACATCCCCTAGTAACCCTCACCGACCAGCAAAGCCTCTAAGCTAACCAACACGTAAACATTCAAAACAAATGCCAACCCACCGACCGACACTAATAAACACCAAAACACGCTAATGCAGCCCTCCACGTGAAGAGATAAGTACCCTGCCAAAACCGAACACAAACAGCCCACTATTTCACTGAAATAACAACCCAAAATAGTGAGTAAAACAGCCCCTAATGACCTAAAACATCAGCCCCAAATCCCACAAAAAAGTCCCAAAAATCACCCAAAACCAGTCCAAAAAATAGCCTGAAAACAACAGCAAACAGAGAAAACCAGCCCCAAAAACTGCATGAAAACAACAGTAAAAAACAGAAAAACAACGACTGGAAACAGCGAACCAGAAAAAAAATAGCGAAAATGTTAATTCTTCCGGTGACATCCCAACGCACTCCAGAGAAGCGACTAAAAAGGTAAGACCTGATGGCACCCTTTGTTATATTCTATTTTGTCGTCCTGGAAATGACATGCTTGGTTGGACGTGGAATACGTCCAACCGGGCATGCGAAGTCCTACTGTGGGACACAGAAACTGGGCGACGCATGCTGTTCTAGGCTCGCGGCCTAGTTGGGAGTACGGAGTAGCCCGCGGGGGACTAAACCGGAGAATAATAGAGTTGCCATCCAGTGTGAACCGGGACAAAGATTTAAAGCCGCACTCACCCCTCGCAAGGGAAGACATCAAACCGTTGGGTTCGGAATGGTCCCTTACTTATGCCACTTGTAATGAAATGATTTGTGCAATAATTTAACCAAGCCTAAGAAACATTTATTTCCAAGGATAATTTACTCCTAAGTTCGCATGCATAAGTACAAGACTCATATCTAAGTTTGCATATAAACTATGTCCGAATTTGCATATAACATAGTTGCATATAATCTATGTCCCAATTTGCATACAACCTATTTGCATATAATCTATGTCCCAATTTTCATGCATAAATGAATTGAAATACGACAATCATACAATGTCATAAGCACATTACATTTGATCATAGGCATGCCAGTAGATAGTAATTGTACAATCACGCATGAAAGCAAATCAGAATAACGGTAAACATATAACTTCATGAACATGTTGAATAGATGAATGCGGAAGCATAAGTAGATAACTATCGTGTAAACATGCATCATGGAAACGAACATGTGATCTTGTGGACACAATAAATGACTAACTGCGAGAACATGAACAATCAAAAAGGTAAATGATAAAATGAGTATCCATGCATGAGATGTGATGGAAGAGGGCCTGCTTACCGTGGGCGTTCGTGCACCGTTCGTATCTGCGTTCGAACGGTAAACAAAAGGTTCGCGTTCGAGTAGCGTTCGTAAACGCGTTTGAACGAAAATGAAACAGAATGCTCACGTTCGTATGGCGTTCGGAAACACGTTCGAACGAAATAAGACCTGATACATGATAAGGCAAAATGCATGTGCGTTCGAGTTGCATTTGTAAACGCTTTCGAATGAACTGAGACAGAAAACAAGCATTCGTGCGGCGTTCTGAAACGCGTTCGAACGGGGTTACAGCAGTGACCTCCAAAATGCAGTAAACAACATGACACATAGGTGAATAGATGACACCTAATAAATAATAACAGGCTAAAAGGCGCGGCAAAATATCGTGGTAAAGGATTTTAACCCCTCGAAGTGGAGGACATTTAATCCATCTTACTAAGCCCATGCGCTAATAACATAATGCATATAAAAATAAAGATAACAATATCAGACTTTGTATACCCGATTGAACACATCTTACATTCAACCAAATATACGTCATCCGGCGCGGTGAAGCATCGTGGTAAAGGATTTTAACCCCTCGAAATGGAGGACCTTTAATCCAACTTACTAAGCCCATGCGCTAATAACATAATGCATATAAAAATAAAGACAACAATATCGGACTTAGTCTACCCGATTGAACACATCTTACATTCAACAGAATATACATCATCCGACGCGGCAAAGCATCGTGGTAAAGGATTTTAACCCCTCGAAATGGAGGACCTTTAATCCAACTTACTAAGCCCATGCGCTAATAACATAATGCATATAAAAATAAAGACAACAATATCAGACTTTGTATACCCGATTGAACACATCTTACATTCAACTGAATATACGTCATCCGGCGCGGCGAAGCATCGTGGTAAAGGATTTTAACCCCCCGAAATGGAGGACCTTTAATCCAACTTACTAAGCCCATGTTCTTTATCTCATCATTACACAAACAAATAACATGTAGAAATTAAATAATGGATAATAAACAAACAAGACAAAATAAATCGAAATATGTGCCGTTTGTTCAAGTGGTACGTGGAGTTGTATCCCAATTACAGACCGCACTACCATCCATTCGGATTCGGCTATGGAATTTATGTCTGGGTTTCCATCCAATATACCACAAAAGGCGACACATTTTCCCATTAATTCAAAGGCCACAACATGCATCCACAAACGACTCTCATGCGAAGAAAATAAATAAAATAATCAATAGATCAATAAAAATGAATAATAGAAGTGCCTTCAGGGCTAACCTTTTAAAATCGTCTCTCGGAAGCGTGTTACACGGCCGTCGGAAGGGCTGATGCTCCGCAACTCCTCCGGTTCACTGGTTTAACATTTTCCTTCGCTATTTCGCTGTTCGGGCTGCTGTTTTCACTCCGTTTTGCTACTATTTTCGCTGTATTTTCTGGTCACTATTTTGGGGTAATTCTGGACTATTTTGGGTAGTTTGGGGCGTGCAGTTCGGGACTATTTTGAGCTGACTTCAGAGTTATTTATTCACTGTTTTGGCTGTGTGTAGGGGTTGTTTCTGTGTGGTTTTAATGTGGTTTTCGGGACTATTTTGGGCTGACTTCAGGTAGTGTTTTAGGCATGAAATATGGGCTGTTGTGGGGTTGTTTTTATTTGCGTGAGTTTGAGGCAGTTTGTGGGGCTGTTATTTACGTGAGTTTGAGGCAGTTTAGGGTGCGATGTGTGTATGGTGCGTGAATGGGGTGCTGAACGAGAAGGGTTTTATAGATGATTCATGGTCTTTGGTTTGTGAGATTAGAGAGAGAAGGAGCGCTGGTGGCGTGGTTATTATATATTTATTAAAGGCTGATGTTTTTGTGTCGGTTTGATTCACAGGGCTAGGTGTTTTGTTTGTCAGTGAATGAAGAGAGAGGTGAGGGAGATTAGGGTTTATTTGTTTGTTAATGGGAGCTGTGCGTTTCTTTGGTGAGGGGCTATTAGGTCAGTGTGTGAAGGTGTCTAATGGAGAGGCTGCGAGTCTTTGTGTGCAAGGTTTGTGTGGACTGGTTGTGGTCTACGAGAGAGTGCTTTAGGGTTTCTTTGATGTTGGTTTTGAGAGAGAGATGGGTGAAAGGTTCGAGTGCGTTTGAGTCGGTTGAGGATTTGAAGGGGCTGTGTTGGCTGTGTTGTGAGGTGAAGTGTGTAGCGTGAAAGGGGCAATTATGTGAAGGCTGCTTTTGTTGTGGCTTCGTTTATGCGTGAGGGTTGGTTCTTTGTGTGGATAGAGAGAGGTGAGGCCTCCGTGGGGTTTGAGTTTTGTCCTGTTTTTATTGTTGTGAAGCTAGGTTAGGGTTGTGCATGAGTTTTTAAATAAGGAAACAAATCAATTAAATATGGATTGGTTTATAAAGGGAAAGGATAATTTTATTTTGGTGGGTGAATATATTTAAATTAGGTGAGTGATTTATTTAATTTAGGTATTTAATTTAATTAGATTTTAATTTAATTTAATTTCAATTAATGATTTTAATTTTAATTTGTGACATGTTTTAATTATTTCTTGGATTGGGCTTGGGTGAGATGGGCTAGGTGAATTTAAAAACAAAGGTCCAACAAGCGAACCCGAAGCGAAACGGGCAAATAAAATCCAACAAAATACCGATTTCTGACTTTTCCCTTCCGACGTCCGTTTCCCGCGACTTCCGTGACTTAAAAGGTAGTGCCTTTAAATGAGACTTATCTTAGGGACTAATATGCAAAAATGCAGTGCCTATAGTCGCCCCCACTTTGATGGGACTTGTGCAGTGTGTGACAATGGCAATCTTATCAAAGTTATGTAATATTTTTACTTACCTGGCTCGCCAGTTGCCACCTGACTTGCCTGCTGCCTCGAGCTGAGTTGATGTCGCAGTGGGCCTCGATCCTGGGACGCATCCCAATAACTACAACCGAAAACAAGGGCATTGACTGTGGGACGCTTCCCAATACCGCTGATAATATGTAGGCCTCGACCTTGGGACGCATCCCGAAAATGATGATGTAGTGGACCTCGATCCTGAGACTCATCCCAATAGCTGTAACCGACAATGGGGGCCTCGACCCTGGGACGCATCCCAATACCGCTGACAAAATGTGGCCTCGACCCTGGGACGCACCCCGAAAATGATGATGCAGTGGACCTCGATCCTGGGATGCATCCCAATAGCTGCAACCGACAACGGGGGCCTCGACCCTGGGACGCATCCCAATACCACTGACAAAATGGGCCTCGACCCTAGGACGCATCCCGAAACTAATGATCCAGTGGACCTCGATCCTGGGACGCATCCCAATAACTGCAACCGACAACAGGGGGCCTCGACCCTGGGACACATCCTAATACCGCTGACAAAATGGGCCTCGACCCTGAGACGCATCCCGAAACTAATGATGCAGTGGACCTCGATCCTGGGACGCATCCCAATAGCTGCAACTGACAACGGGGGCCTCGACCCTGGGACGCATCGCAATACCGCTGACAAAATGTGGCCTCGACCCTAGGACGCATCCCGAAAATGATACTGATGTGGGCCTCAACCCTGAGACTCATCCCTGAAACTGATACTGATGCTGATGTGGGCCTCGACCATGGGACTCGTCCCCAAAACTGCTGATGATGTGGGTCACGACACTGGGACTCATCCCCAAAACTGATGCTGATGTGGGCCTCGCCCCGGGACTCATCCCCCAAATCTGATACTGACGCTGATGTGAGTCTCGACCCTGGGACTCATCCCCAAATCTGATATTGATGCTGTGGGCCTCGCCCCCAAGCTGATACTGATGTAGGCCTCGACCCCAAACTGATACTGATAATGTGGGCCTAGCCCCCAAGTTGATACTGATGTGGGCCTCGACCCCAAACTGATACTGATAATGTGTCTCCATACTCGGAGTGCCTTACCCGGCAAAACTGATACTGATGTCTCTCTATCCGAAGTGCCATACCTGGGAAGACTGCCCGGCTTGTTCATTCCCAAACTGTGTTTCCATTCTCGGAGTGCCATTCCCGGCTTGTTCATTCCCGACCTGTGTTCCATTCTTGGAGTGCCATTCTCGGCTTGTTCATTCCCAAACCTTGCTTCATTCTTGGATTGCCATTCTCGGCTTGTCCATTCTCGAGCCTTGCTCCATTCTCGGATTACCATTCTCGGCTTGTTCATTCTCGAACTCTGCTCAATTCTCATATTGCCATTCTCGGCTAGTTCATTCTCAAACCTGCTCCATTCTCGGATTACCATCCTCGGCTTGTTCATTCCCGAACCTTGCTCCATTCTCGGATTGCCATTCTTGGCTTGTCCATTATCGAGCCTTGCTCCATTCTCGGATTACCATTCTCGGCTTGTTTATTACCAAACTGTGCTCCATTCTCGGATTGCCATTCTCGGCTAGTTCATTCTCAAACCTGCTCCATTCTCGGATTACCATTCTCGGCTGATTCATTCTCGAACCTTGCTCCATTCTCGGATTGTCCATTCTCGAACCTTGATCCATTCTCGGATTACCATTCTCGGCTTGTCCATTCTCGAACTCTGCTCCATTCTCCGATTACCATTCTTGGTTTGTTCATTCTCGAACCTTACTCCATTCTCAGATTACCATTCTCGGTAAAACTGATACTGAACTAAAGTGGGCCTCGCCCTCAGAGCGCCATACCCGGCAAGACTGCAAGACTGATTTTGAACTAAAGTGGGCCTCGCCCCCAGAGCGCCATACCCGGCAAGACTGATTCTGATATATATGTGGGCCTCACCTCCAGAGTGTCATACCCGGCAAGACTGATTCTGATAAATAGGTGGGCCTCACCCCCAGAATGCCATACCCGGTAAGACTGATACTAGTGATGATGTTTCATTTCAACATATTATATTGCCTCTCATGAGATAATCCTGATAGCTAGACATAATTTCATCCTCAATGAATGCTTTCGCATCGAAACCTGAGAACCTTCAAAGTACTTGATACACTCAACTCCGACCCTCTGAATATGTGATCTGAACTAGACTCATAGTGTGTGTGTGCCAAGGCTCTTTCGCAGCTTATTCCTTAAGTGAGCCACTCGATGATTTCGTTTCAGAGAATCGTATCGGTGGGTCTAACCAATCTAGATGTCTCGATCACACTCTATGATTACTTCGTCATACTCAACATGATATGGTCTTCTTTTTTTCTTTTTTCTTTTTCTTTTTTTTTTTCTTTTTCTTTGACACACCTACCCTTTAAGGTAGCATTTCTCCTCATGGTGGTCTTAATACTCGCCCATGGGTAGCTTCACGCTTATCGGTTATAGGCGGTCTATTTTTTCTATTTTTTCATCGCATAGTCTCTTTCTTTATTTCCAACCATATCATATATCGTAGCATAAGTAAACCAGGGTGGACATCCAGGCAAACGGTCATTCACCGATCCATCATCCCTTCGACTAGTCATCTTGCCAACCACTCAGGTTTCCACTGTTGAGATCCCGTAATTAAGTGCTTGCGAGTCCAGCTGAGATCAATCAATTCAGAGTACCAGACGAGAGCACGTCTCGCACTTATCGTTTCTAAGGCTTCTCCCTACAGCAAATAACGTCATCACCGGACATATGCTCAACTATCAAAGACTTCCCACTCTCACTTTTATTTATTTTATTTTTTTGCTCACTCTATGGAATTCTTCCTTTCTACAGCTGATAATATGGGCTTCGTCCCCTGAGATCCATTCCCGAAACTTATACTGATATGGGCCTCAACCATGGGATTCTTTCCTGAGACTAATACTGATGCGGGCCTCAACCCGGTGATTCATTCCTGAAACTGATACTGATTATGATTCATTCCTGAGACTGATACTGATTCTGATTCATTCCTGAGACTGATGTGGGCCTCAACCCCACGATTCATTCCTAGAACTGATGACACTGTACTGCTGCCGTTTCTGGTTGGCTTGCATTTGCCGCTTTCTTTTTTTTCTCCGTTGAAACCTGTGAATACAAAGAAAATAAAACACAAAAAGAATGCAAGTGCGTTACGTGTATGCATGCATGCATGGATGAATTTCCTATCTCGTTGGGTTAGGTCTTCTGTCAATTCCCTTGGTGACTGCTTGGTCTTCTCTTCCTCAGGCAAAGTACTGCTTTAATCTGTCTACGTTGATCGGCTCGGTGAACTCATTCCCCTCCAAATCTAACAGACTCACTGCCTCATTTCCCATTTTCTGATTGGCTATCTTATATTTTCTGCTTGCTCATTCTGAGGGTTCCCCGTGTTCTAAACATCACTGAGTATCATAATACCAAGGTTGAATGCTCTTATCAAATATACTCATGTTGCAGGTTGAAAGGAAGAGACTCAGGCAAGTAAACGAAGTGAACGTCTTTATTATCATTAAGAAATGGTTCGAACAAGTAGACAAAATCAATGTCTATATTATAAATGCTGGATCATAATTGAATAAGATCTGGGAAACAAGCATCCCCATAATTTGAAACTTCGTCTCCCTTATTTTCTTGCTTCCTTCGACCATCAGCTTCTCCAGGTACAGTAGTTCCTCTTCCCATTCACTTCCTCTTTTTGCAACCTCCGACTCGTCACTGTCTGAGAAGTTCTTCCAAAAATCTCTCATCATCTGCTTGTTTCACCTTCACCACTATTGTCCCATATCCCCATGCGAGAAGTTGGTGGTTGTGGGTTTGGAAGACAAGGCCGTCGGGTAGGCCAGAGTTGATCATGTTGGTGTGGGTGGAGGTTTCCTGTGTGTGCTGGGTTATTCTTTTTCCGAGTCGGGTATTTTATGGACATCAATGAGGTTTTGGATCTCGTGCCTAAGACAGGTACATTTGTTGGGTTCATGGCCTCTTTGCTGGTGGAAGTAACAGTAAAGGTTCAGGTTAAGGTAGCGTGGCACAAGGTTTGGAAGTGGTTTAGGCTCTAAGGGATTTAGGAGTCCTCACCTCATCAGCTCTTTAAATACCTCTGACAAAGGTCTACCAAGATTGGAGAATCGTCTGTTTCTGATAGGGGCAATCTTATAAGGAGTGGGCCTGGTCCTTGAAGGTTTCCCTATGGTCTTTTCATTCTGGTTGCACATCTTTCTGTTATTGGCTATAAGGGGTTCGGCTAAACTGGCCACAACATTAGTCAGAACTTGCAATATCTCAATAATTTCGGCTACTTTGGTCTCCAATCGATCCATACGGGATACCTCATTCTCTGATCCGCTCATGTTTGCTATCGGCCTTTTGGTGAGTCTTCTTTCTTCCCTAACCCAACGAGAATCTATGATGGCTTTTTTGAACACAAGGGGTTAGCATGATGCCTGTATGCATGAGGTGCATGAGATGCATGCGATATAAGGAATATATCAACTCATTAAAATTTTCACACAAATCGGCCCATCATCATTTTAGAAGCTTTTGGGCTAACTGTCATAGGATTGAACTTGTCCCAGTTTAAATGGCCCAACAAGTTCACATCTCGTGGAAAGAAGTCCAACCGTATCCAATGATAATGTTCCTAAACACAAACATATAATGGCCCATTGGCGTTTTAGAAGCTTTTGGCCCAATCATCATAAGATAAGTTCTTGTCCCAGTTTAAATGGCCTAACAAGCCCATACCTCATGACAAAAAGTCTGAATGGATCCAACGACCATGTTCTAAACACAAGCACAAGTAAATAATTCTCATTAGTTCTACGACTAAGGTTCACATGCGGGTTTACAGGGGGTGTGGACAAAGGCTCTCGTTGACGAAGGATTGCCCACAACTAGGTCTCCCCACTCAAGGGTTCGAGCGACCAAGTGAGAGCACTTTTTTTTTACCTTAAGGTACGTGCCAACGAGTTATGGTGTGTGACTGACTGTCAAATGGATTTCCCGTTGTAGATTCCCCAGAGGGAGGATGGAGCGAGGCTCTCTTAAGTACCCAAGCCTCTAAGGCTCTTATCGCTTGCAGTCAGGAATAAACAACGAGTCCTCTAAATTAGTCTATCCCAGTAGGCACAAGTAAATGATTATCTAAGTGCCTTCACGACTTTTCCTTACAGAAAGGTAGTGAGTGAAGGAAGACACCAAACCATTACCTAGCCTTAAAAGTGCCTTTGATTAAACCTCTTTCAACCCACTATAGGAACGGTTAACTTAAAGCACAAATCATAATATTACAAGACATTATTTCGGGGCCGATTCTCTATCCCCAGTGGAGTCGCCAGACTGTGGGACATAGAAATTGGGCGACGAATGCTGTTCTAGGCTCACGGCTTAGTTGGGAGTACGGAGTAGCCCGCAGGGGACTAAATCGGAGAATAATGGAGTCGCCACCCGGTGTGAACCGGGACAAAGATTTAAGGTTGCACTCACCCCTCGCAAGGGAAGATCTCAAACCGTTGGGTTCGGAATGGTCCCTTACTTATGCCACTTGTAATGAAATAATTTGTGCAATAATTTGAACAAGCCTAAGCAACATTTATTTACAAGGATAATTTACTCCTAAGTTCGCATGCATAAGTACAAGGCTCATATCTAAGTTTGCATATAACCTATGTCCGAATTTTCATATAACATATTTGCATATAATCTATGTCTGAATTTGCATACAACCTATTTGCATATAATCTATGTCCCAATTTGCATGCATAAATGAATTGAAATACGGCAAGCATACAATGTCATAAGCACATTACATTTGATCATAGGCATGCCAGTAGATAGTAATTGTACAATCACGCATGAAAGCAAATCGGAATAACGGCAAGCATATAACTTCATGAACATGTTGAATGGATGAATGCGGAAGCATAAGTAGATAACTATCGTGTAAACATGCATCATGGAAACGAACATGTGATCTTGTGGACACAATAAATGACTAACTACGAGAACATGAACAATAAAAAAGGTAAATGACAAAATGAGTATCCCTGCATGAGATGTGATGGAAGATGGCCTGTTTACCGTGCGGCGTTTGTGGGCGTTCGTATCCGCATTCGAACGGTAAACAGAAGGTTCGCGTTTGAGTAACGTTCATAAACACGTTCGAACATAAATGAAACAGAATGCTCACGTTCGTATGGCGTTCGGAAACACGTTCAAACAGAATGTGACCTGATGCATGATAAGGCAAAATGCATGCACGTTCGAGTTGCGTTTGTAAACACGTTCGAACGAACTGAGACAGAAAACAAGCTTTCGTGTGGCGTTCTGAAACGCATTCGAATGGGGTTACAGCAGTGACCTCCAAAATGCAGTAAACAACATGACACATACGTGAACAGATGAATAGATGACACCTAATAAATAATAACGGGCTAAAAGGCGCGGCAAAGCATCGTGGTAAAGGATTTTAACCCCTCGAAGTGGAGGACATTTAATCCATCTTACTAAGCCCATGCGCTAATAACAAAATGCATATAAAAATAAAGATAACAATATCGGACTTTGTATACCCGATTGAACACATCTTACATTCAACCAAATATACGTCATCCGGCGCGGTGAAGCATCGTGGTAAAGGATTTTACCCCTCGAAATGGAGGACCTTTAATCTAACTTACTAAGCCCATGCGCTAATAACATAATGCATATAAAAATAAAGACAACAATATCGGACTTTGTATACCCGATTGAACACATCTTACATTCAACCGAATATACGTCATCCGGCGCGGCAAAGCATCGTGGTAACAGATTTTAACCCCTCGAAATGGATGACCTTTAATCCAACTTACTAAGCCCATGCACTAATAACATAATACATATAAAAATAAAGACAATAATATCGGACTTCGTATACCCGATTGAACACATCTTACATTCAATCGAATGTACATCATTCGGCGCGGCAAAACATCGTGGTAAAGGATTTTAACCCCTCGAAATGGAGGACCTTTAATACAACTTACTAAGCCCATGCGCTAATAACATAATGCATATAAAAATAAAGACAACAATATCGGATTTTGTATACCCGATTGAACACATCTTACATTCAACCGAATATACGTCATCTGGTGCGGCGAAGCATCGTGGTAAAGGATTTTAACCCCCCGAAATGGAGGACCTTTAATCCAACTTACTAAGCCCATGTTCTTTATCTCATCATTACACAAACAAATAACATGCATAAAATAAATAATGGATAATAAAAAAACAAGATAAAATAAATCGAAATATCTGCCATTTGCTCAAGAGGCACGTGTAGTTGTATCCCAAGTACAGACCGCACTACCGTCCATTCGGATTCGGCTACGGAATTTATGTCTGGGTTTCCATCCTATATACCACAAGTGGCGACACATTATCCCATGCATTCAAAGGCCACAACATGCATCCACAAACGACTCTCATGCGAAGAAAATAATTAAAACAATCAAGAGATGAATAAAAATGAATAATAGAAGTGCCCTCAGGTCTAACCTTTTAAAATCGTCTCTTGGAAGCGCGTTACACGGCTGTCGGAAGGGCTGATGCTCCGCAACTCCTCCGGTTCACTGGTTCAACATTTTCCTTCACTGTTTCACTGTTCGGGCTGATTTTTTCACTCCGTTTTGCTGCTGTTTCGCTGTATTTTCTGGTCACTGTTTCGGGGTAATTTTGGACTGTTTTGGGTAGTTTGGGGCGTGCGGTTCAAGACTATTTTGGGCTGACTTCAGAGTTATTTATTCACTATTTTAGCTGTGTGTAGGGGCTGTTTATGTGTGGTTTTAAGGTGGTATTCGGGACTGTTTTGGGCTGACTTCAGGCAGTGTTTTAGGCGTGAAATATGGGTTGTTGTGGGGTTGTTATTTGCGTGAGTTTGAGGCAGTTTGTGGGGCTGTTATTTGCGTGAGTTTGAGGCAGTTTAGGGTGCGATGTGTGTATGGTGCGTGAAG
Organism: Zanthoxylum bungeanum; assembly: GCA_019454045.1. Taxonomy (NCBI): domain Eukaryota; kingdom Viridiplantae; phylum Streptophyta; class Magnoliopsida; order Sapindales; family Rutaceae; genus Zanthoxylum; species Zanthoxylum bungeanum. The sequence goes on from SKCR01030020.1 coordinate 70,209, forward strand.
GGGGTGCTGAACGAGAAGGGTTTGATGGATGATCGTGGTCTTTGGTTTGTGAGATTAGAGAGATAAAGAGGGCTGGTGGTGCGTGGTTATTATATGTTTGTTAAAGGGCTGGTGTTTTTATGTCGGTTTGATTCACAGGGCTAGGTGTTTTGTTGGTCGGTGAAGGAAGAGAGAGGTCGGGGAGATTATGGTTTATTTGTTTGTTAATGGGAGCTGTGCGTTTGTTTGGTGAGTGGCCGTTAGGTCAGTGTGTGAAGGTGTCTAATGGAGAGGCTGCGAGTCTTTGTATGCAAGGTTTGTGTGGACTGGTTGTGGTCTACGAGAGAGTGCTTTAAGTTTCTTTGATGTTGGTTTTGAGAGAGAGATGGGCGAGAGGTTCGAGTGCGTTTGAGTCGGTTGAGGGCTTTGAAGGGGCTGTGTTGGCTGTGTCGTGAGGTGAAGTGGTGTGTAGCGTGGAATGGGTATGTTGTTGAAGGCTGCTTTTGTTGTGGCTTCGTTTATGCGTGAGGGTTGGTTCTTTGTGTGGATAGAGAAAGGTGAGGCCTCCGTGGGGTTTGAGTTTTGTCCTGTTTTTATAGTTGTGAAGCTATGGTTAGGGTTGTGCATGGGTTTTTAAATAAGGAAACAAATCAATTAAATATGGATTGGTTTATAAAGGGAAAGGATAATTTTATTTTGGTGGGTGAATATATTTAAATTAGGTGAGTGATTTATTTAATTTAGGTATTTAATTTAATTAGATTTTAATTTAATTTAATTTCAATTTAATTTTAATTTGTGACATGTTTTAATTTTTTCTTGGATTGGGCTTGGGTGAGATGGGCTAGGTGAATTTTAAAACAAAGGTCCAACAAGCGAACCCGAAGCGAAACGGGCAAATAAAATCCAACAAAATACCGATTTCTTACTTTTCCCTTCCAACGTCTGTTTGCCGCGACTTCTGTGACTTAAAAGGTAGTGCCTCTAAATGAGACTCATCATAGGGACTTACATGCAAAAATGCAGTGCCTACACCTACATTGAAAACATCCAAATGATTTGGTCACATATTTATTATTCTGTACTTATTTTGTGTTATTTATCTTCCTTGTTATTTCACATATTTGTCTCTTCGGTTATTTATTAATATATGCATTATCATATTTCATGTATGTCAACATTGGGTAATGATTGCGTTGTGTTAATGTTTCAGTGTCGCCTCTCGTGGTATATCGGATGGAAACCCAGACATAAATTTCGTAGCCGAATCCGAATGGATGGTAGTGTGGTCTGTACTTGGGATATAACTCCATGTACCGCTTGATAAATATTCATGTATGCTTGTTTATGTCCTTTGTTATGTTATTTTTGTAAAGGCATTTGAACGCGTTTTCGAACGTAAATCGAACTCATGTCTTCTGCCTCACTCCGTTCGAACACGTACTCAAACGCTACACGAACGTGAATTCTCTGGAACATTTCGTTCGAAAGCGTTTACGAATGCTCCACGAACGTACACACACTGGACATGATATTCCTTTATATTTTATGTATGTTTGCCTCTTTGGTTAGTCCTTTCTGCATCATGTGCTTAATTATCTGCCGTTATTGTTAACGCTTCTATTGTCATTGCCACACTTCTCTGGTTAACATGTTTTCAGAATTATGCATTTGCTTTCAATTACATTTATGTTTATGGGTGTGCAAACTTGTATGCTATTTGAATTATCTTGCATGTGCCGCATAAGACTTGGTTAGATTATTGCATAAACCCGTTCATTACAACCGGCATAAGTAATGGACCATTCCGAAACCAACGGTTTGAGGTCTCCCCTTGCGAGGGGTAAATGCGGCCTTTAATGATTTCCCAGTTCACACTGGGTGGCGACTCCATTTATTCTCCGTTTTAGTCCCCCACGGGCTACTCCGTACTCCCAATGGGCGCGAGCCCGGACTACGCTGACGTACCTCTGTGCCGTGTCTACAGTCTGGCGACTCCACTGGGGATAGAGAATCGGCCCCAAAAATTCCTTGTAATGTCTGTGGTTTTCGCTTTAGTTTTCCAAGTCTCATATATTTTGCATACCATTTTTTACCCCGATGGCGTCATCTATCAGGAAATCACTTTCACACATGCATACATGCATCATGTTAACCCCTAAAAGCCATCATAGATATCTGTTTGGTTAGAGAAAGAAAGATTTGTCAAGAAGAGTTTAGCAAACATGGACATAGAGGAAGAGGAAGCCGATAAACAAAAAAAAAATACGGCAAGAATAAAAAGATTATTGGGGGGCCTTCAGCAAAAAAAAAAAGAGAAAAGAAAAAAAAAGAGAAAAAAATTGTTTTTTCTTAGTCCTTAATAGTTAGGCATAAGTCCGATGATGAAATTGTTTGCTTTAGGGTGAAACCTTAGAAACGATAAGTTTTTGATGTACTCTCATCTGATATTTTGAGTAGTTAATCTATGTTAGACTCGTAAGCACTTAACTATATGTTCTTAACAGTGAAAACCTGAGTAGTCGGTAAGGTGACTAGTTGAAGAAATTACAGGTCGGTGAATGACCGTTCGCTTAGATGTTTATCCTGATTTGCTTGTGTTATGATGTATGGTATGGTTGAAAAAAAAAAGTCACTAAAAAAAAATTAAACCACCTATAACCGATAAGCGTGAAGCTACCCATGGGCGAGTATTAGGACCACCATGAGGAGAAATGTTATCTTAAATGGTAGGTGTGTTAAAAAAAAAAGAAAAAAAAAGAGGAAGAAAAGAAAATGAGACAAAATAAATGAAAAGTAAATCATACCATATTGAGCACAGAAAAAGCAATTGCAGAGCATAATTCAGACATCTAGGTTGGTTTGACCCATCGATCCCAATTTTTGAAACGAAATCATTTAGTTGGCTTACTTGGGAATCAAGTTGTAAATGAACCCTTACACACACACACACACACTTTGAGTCTGGCTTAGATCATTTATTCAAAAACTCGGATTTGAGTTGCATTGAGTGCTTTGAAGATTCTTTGGTCTCATTACTAGACATTCTTTGAGGACAATAACATGTATAACTATTGGGACTATTTCGCAGCCTGTAATGGGGTATGTTGATACGGAATTCCACACCACGTAGTCTACCTTGACCTAGTGCAAGCAGTGGAGAGCAGAAACCTAAACCAGGTCTGGGGGCGACCAGTCTACCACCTCGCGAATAAGGGACATTACAGAATCTTGAGTCATGGGACCAAAGAAAACTGAGCAATCACCAGAGTAGAATTGACAAAAGGAAATTGTAAGCAAGCCCAGGGGGCGACCGCATACATTTGTAGGCAAAGGGCACCAAAGAGCACAAGGAATGCCTAACCCAACGGAATAGGGAATGCATCCACGCATACATGCATACACGTCATATACATACAATTTTTGTTTTGTGTTCGCAGGCTTTAAAAAAAATGATGACGAAGAACTCCGGGAATGGAGAGCAACCTCGGGAATGAGGACAGGCATGGGGCAAAGTGCCTCACCACCCATATTATCAGCAGTTTCTTGAATAAAGTCCAGAGAACAAAGCCCACAATCAGCACAGTTCAGGAAAAAAGCCCACTCTCTACACAGTTCGGGAATAAAGCCCACACTCAACACAGTTTGGGGAATAAAGCCCACTCTCAACACAGCTCGGGAATAAAGCCCAGGAAACAAAGCCCAGAATCAACACAGTTCGGGGAAAAAGCCTACTCTCTACACAGTTCGGGAATATAGCCCCAGGGAACAAAGCCCATAATCAGCACAGTTCGGGAACAAAGCCTACTCTCTACACAGCTCGGGAATAAAGCCCAGGGAATAAAGCCCACAATCAGCCCAGTTCGGGAACAAAGCCCACTCTCTACATAGTTCGGGAATACAGCCCAGGGAATAAACTCCACAATCAGCACAATTCGGGAACAAAGCCTACTCTCTACACAGCTCGGGAATAAAGCCCATAGAACAAAGCCCACATTCAACACAACCCATGGAATAAAGCCCACATTCAACACAGTTCAGGAATAAAGCCCGGGGAATAAAGCCCACTCTCAACACAGCTCGGGAACAAAACCTAGGGAACAAAGCCCACATTCATCACAGTTTGGGAACGAAGCCCACACTCAACACAGCTCGGGAATAAAGCCCACACTCAGCTTAATTCGAGAACAAGACCCTCATCTCAACTCAGGAACAGTTCGGGAATGGACCACCTTTCATAAAGTAACGGTTCGGGAATGGACCACCTCTCATCAGTAACGGTTCGGGAATGAACCATCCACCTCTCAAGTAATGGTTCGGGAATGAACCACCTCACATCAGCTCAGTTTGGTAATGAATCCTAGAGATCGCAGCATCTTGCAGGGATGAACCTTAGGGGTCGCAGCACCTCGCGATCAAATCAATTCAGTTCAAAGCAGCAGGTAAGTATGACAGCCAACGAACCAGGTCAGTAAAAAAATACATGCATAACATTGATAGGGTTGTCACTGTCACACATTGCACAAGCCCTATCAAAGTGGAGGCGACTGTAGACACTGTATTTTTACATAAAGCCCAATGATGAGCTTCGTATGGAGGCACTACCCGATAAGTCAAGGAAGTAGCGGGAAACGCACGCCAGAAGGGAAAATTCTAAGATTAATAGCTCATCAAATTTAAACTCGGTAGTTAATCACGGGTTCGCTCAGTCGATTCATTTTTTAAACATTAAATCTTGGCCCAAAACCCCGCCCCCATCCAAAGCCCATACGCAACCCATCCAAAGCCCACTTGCATAACCCTAACCCTAATGCACCACTATAAAACATAACTTAAACCAACCCTAACCCTAACCCTAACTCTCCTTCTCGAATCCATCATCTCTCTCGCCACTCTCGGCCGTAACATAAACAGAACCCTAACTATCTTCTTCCTCTATCTCTTCATGCTCTCTCTCTCTCACCCTAAACAAATCAACAAACAAAAGACAAAAACTCACGCCAAAATAAAGAAATACAATAAAACCCTAAAAGACACGCCTCTCTTCTCTCCCATACTCACGCGGTCTCTCTCCCATCTCTCACATAGTCACAACAAACCCTAATACAAACACCTGGGCCCTTCCATCATCTCTCTCGGCTCTCTCCATCTTCATTGCTCTCTCTCTCACGACAACACAATCCACACACGCCCAGCCGAAGCCAAACCCTAAAAAGAAGACACAAGCTCACACTCATTCTCGGCATATGAGTCTCACGCCCCTCAACCCACGCACAAAGCAACGAACACCACTCACATTCAAAGCTTCGTACAACAACCAAATAATCCACCAAAACCATTTTGCGTCTCAAGCAACAACCCTAAAGCCACCCACAAGCAACACATACTCATAAAAAACACACACGGCAGCAGCAAAGACAAAGAGACACTCGGCATACTCACGCAGAGACACATTCACGACACCTAAGGCAAGCTTCAAACATAAGCCACACACATCCCCTAGTAACCCTTACCGACCAGCAAAGCCCCTAAGCTAACCACACGTAAACATTAAAAAAACAACCCACCCGCCGACACTAATAAACATTAAAACACGCTCATGCAGCCCTCCACGTGAATAGATAAGTACCCTGCCAAAACCGAACACAAGCAGACCATTACCCCACTGAAATAACACCCCAAAATAGTGAGTAAAACAGCTCCTAATAACCTAAAACACAGCCCTAAATCCCACAAAAACAGTCCCAAAATCAACCAAAATCACCCAACCAGTCCAAAAAATAGCCTGAAAACAACATAAAACAGAGAAAACCAGCCCCCAAAACGGTAAGAAAATAGCAGTAAAAAGCAGAGAAAATAGTGACCGGAAACAGCGAACCAGGAAAAATAACGGAAACGTTAACCCTTCCGGCGACGTCCCAACGCACTCCCGAGAAGCGACTTAAAAGGTAAGACCTAAAGGCACCCTTTGTTATATTCTATTTTGTCATCCTGGAAACGACATGCTTAGTTGGATGTGGAATACGTCCAACCGGGCATGCGAAGTCCTACATTGAAAACGGCCAAATGATTTGGTCACATATTTATTATTCCGTATTTATTTTGTGTTATTTATCTTCCTTGTTATTTCGCATATTTATCTTTTCGGTTATTTATTGTATATGCATTATCATATTTCATGTATATCAACATTGGGTAATGATTGTGTTGTGTTAATGCTTGAGTGTTGCCTCTCGTGGTATATCGGATGGAATCCAAACATAAATTCCGTAGCCGAATCCGAATGGACGGTAGTGCGGTCTGTACTTGGGATACAACTCCACGTACCGCTTGAGAAATATTCATGTATACGTGTTTATGTAATTTGTTATTCTATTTTTGTAAAGGCGTTTGAACGCGTTTTCGAACGCAACTCGAACGCACGTCTTCTGCCTCACTCCGTTCGAATGCGTTCTCGAACGCTTCACGAACGTGAATTCTCTGGAACACTTCGTTCGAACGCGTTTACGAACGCTCCACGAACGTACACACACTGGACATGCTATTCTTTTATATTTTATGTATGTTTGCCTCTTTGGTTATTCATTTCTGCATCATGTGCTTTATTATCTGCCGTTATTGTTAACACTTCTATTGTCATTGCTGCACTTCTCTGATTAACATGTTTTCAGAATTATGCATTTTCTTTCACTTACATTTATGTTTATGGGTGTGCAAACTTGTATGCTATTTGAATTATCTTGCATGTGCCGCATAAGACTTGGTTATATTATTGCATAAACTCGTTCATTACTACCGGCATAAGTAAGTGACCATTCCGAACCCAATGGTTTGAGGTCTCCCCCTGCGAGAGGTGAGTGCGGCCTTAAATCATTTCCCAGTTCACACTAGGTGACGACTCCATTTATTCTCCGGTTTAGTCCCCCTGTGGGCTACTTCGTACTCCCAACGGGCCGTGAGCCCAGACAGCGTCGCCTTACCTCCTGCCGTGTCTACACAAAGGTCAACAGAAACGGAGACCCAAATGTACATCTCCGACAATATGTATCTTTGATGAGCACAACTATACTATCTCAACATCAAGTGCAGAAAATGTTTGGGATGTTATTGGAATGAGCACCAATAGTATGGTACCACAACTTGGAGAAAAATATGAAAGATAATTGGAGGGCATTAGCTGAAGCCTTCATGAACCGAAAATTCAATGGCCGAAATAAGAAAACTGATGAATGGACATCCGAAATGAAGGAGGATGACCTCTATGATATCCGACTTTCGACATTTAAAGAAGACTGTTATGAACCTTGAAGAGGAAGAGGCTGAGAGCCGAAAATTCAATGGCCGGAATAAGAAAACTATTGAAGAGACATCTGAAATGAAGCTTGTCCATGATGAAATAACCTCTATCAGAAATAGAAAATTTTCTAACCTTAGCAGACCTCCATTGAAGGTATTCGAGAAGTTAAAGGGACAGGGTTGTTGAAACCTCTAGAACAAAGACCGATGCCAAACCCAATACCCCACTACATAGATCTAATCCAATATTGCTACTCCCCCTAGGAAATAGGCCATAATATAGACAACTGCACCCGCCTGAAACATGAAATTCAAGATTTAATTGACGGATGCAAGATACCTAACCCTGAGGAAAACCACTCATAAGCATGATTTTTTCATCGCACCTTTCCTTGTCATGTAGTGACTCTTTTCAAATGTTCGATGATGAAATAAAGTTATTTTTCCAAATATTTTCTGTCTCTCGATAAAAATGAACATGTCCAAATTTTGAAAAGACACTTCAACTTTAGAATCACTAGGAAAATGCTATCCACAAATGTTGCGCACTAAAACTAGCACTTAGAATTGCAAAGCACACTTATAAAGAATATATGCTAGCACAACTTGTGAACAAGTCAAAACACTTAACTTTCATTTAACTCTTTTCCTAAATTAAGTGTGAGATGACACTAAGTTAAGGAAATAATGTAAAAAAAAAAATTAAAAGAGAGAGAGAGGAGAGAGAGAGAGAGAGAGAGAGAGAGAGAGAGAGAGAGAGAGAAAGAGAGAAAGAAAAAAGGCGAATCCTATGAATATACTTCATTGTTTGAATCATTTAGTAACCATGGGTATCGTGAACCCCACGAGTACTTTTGCATCAAATGACAACTCAAATATTGAGTTTGCAAAGCAATCTGGGTCAGTCAAATTATTGAGTAACCATGGGCTCGCATCACAAATGTGAAGATTGCATCAAATGACAGTTTGACGGCTTGAAGAAGCTAGGAATGAAGATAAACCTTATATAAAATAAATTTTGTTGGTCCTTAACTAGGTGTTAGATTACCTTAGCAAGAGGAGAAGTTAAAATGAACTAAAGTGTTAGCACTGATCTACACTTAAGGCCATCATAAACCAATCTGGGTTGCACGTAATTCTTGGTAAGAGAATCACACACACAAGGAGAAGCATTTGAAAGGCGAAACCTTTGTTGAAATTGAATTTCGAATTTAGATAATGCTCACACTTTGAAAGAGATGGAATTTCAAGGGAAATTTTTTCAGAACATGCGAGAGTTATTGCATGGTAAAGAAAATTTGGGAAGCAAAATCCATGGTTTGATAACCCTGGGGGACAGCCCGAACAGAAACAAATAGTACCTCCACATAGGAGGTGTCACGACTCATACACTTCTACAAGTCGAAGAACAGGCACGCAGCTAAAGATCATTTGCACGCATGCATACATGCATACAACTAACATTTCTTTTACAAGAAAATTCGGACAAAACAAACCCCCAAATGTTGGAGCAAGATATTGACAGCTCAGTTGCAGTCAAGAGTTGAAGCCTACAAGGCATGAAGCACATGACAATCAGAAGGACGATATATTGTGGCTGAAGCCCGCCTAAAAGTTCTAATCAACTTTTATGTGGGCTTAATCTAATTTTTCCAAATATGTACAATTAAATATGACTAATCACCTTTGTTTGACACTTTGAAATCAAGCCAAAAATACTTATAATTACATATTTGCATTTACCAAAATATTCTCAAATGGTAGAGATATTTATGAATTTACAATTAAGCCCTTGAGTAATTATTAAATTAATCCAATTAATTTAATTAGGTCAAAGTAAATAATCAATATTATCCAATAACATTTGATTATCTTAGTTGATAATTATAATATCGAATATTATCTTTTATCAAAATAAATCGGCTACCCAAGTGCTCAACGAGTACATTTTATATTGGGACTCTCTAAGTTCAGACACGTTCGTCATATAAGCGTAGCTAATATGTACACAATTCGGCCACCTTCGAATTCACGAAGAATACGAACAACCTTTCTAAAGTATATAAGTCGAGGTCAACATATTTATTTATCAATCCCTCATTCGTAGGCTATCCGAGTTGTGCTTAAGAAATATAGAATACACCGTCAAGCTTCTAAGACGCACATCTCATGTCGACATGTCCACGATTCTTTACAACTGATACGATCCACCCTAGGTGATCAGTTTTGGCCAAAGTCGTAAGAATCGTGACTTACTCACATGGATACCTAAACCCTTTATGGTACACATATGATCCGACGGATCTTATCTTGATTAGCACTTGATTAATGAGTGCATCGGTCCACACCCAACGAACATTCAGAGGACAGGCCATGAAAGGTTTCTGACATACATGGCATCAAAGTATGAAGGATCTCACATAAAATCAATATTATCGTATAGTCAAAGGATTACATATGCTACTTAACTCGAAGAGATTCTTATTGATGGTTGTGTGTACTTCCAACTATTAGGAATCACCTGTGAGTCATTCAGTATTCAGTCCAACCAATACCTATATGTCTATATGAGCTTCCAAAGCTCATGGTACATTGGGTTAAACCATTAGAACTCAAATTCCAATATACGACATGTGCTAGTCTTCTAGATTATAGGAATTCGACCGTATTCCAAAACTAACGACTAGGAATATTTACTTTAAGAATAGCTTACAATAGTAATATTTATCCCAATATCGGACCACCTAGTGTCCAGTATTACTATATGACTATTCTAAAGTCGATTTCATTCTTAGCATACTTATACATCAATCTAATATGCATAATGACAATACCATTAATAAGGTATGAAATGAAAATATAGTTAATATATTAATAAATAATAAAATGTACAATACATTATTCGGATTGGCGCTTCAAGCACCAACTCCAACAAATTCCCACTTGCTTAGTGCCAATCCGGATGGTACCATGGTCTCATCTCCTCTACATGTTTATCGAATAACTTAGGAGGTAAGGCCTTAGTAAACAGGTCTGCTATGTTGTCTAGTCCTTGAACCTTCCAGACCACTATGTCTTTTCATTCAATAATCTCTCTAATTACGCGATATTTCTTTTCCACGTGCTTAGACTTGGAATGCGGCCTCGGCTCCTTAGTCTGCGTAATGGCTCTACTATTATCATAGTACAATGGAATCGAATCCATAATACTAGGCACAACGCCAAGTTCTGTGATAAAATTTCTAATACAAACAGATTATTTAGTAGCTTCTGAAGTCGTTATAAATTCCGCCTCGGTGGTGGAATCAGCTATTGAGCCTTGCTTTGAACATCGCCAACTAACTGCATCATCATTAAGGGTAAATATATATCCAGATATAGATTTTCTATCATATGGATCTCCCTGGAAGTCAGAGTCTGTATAACCTTTAACTTGTATCTCATCTTCTCCATATAACAGAAACTTATCCCTAGTACCCTTAAGATATTTCAGGATATGTTTCACGGCTGTCCAATGATCATTACTTGGATAAGATTGATATTGGCTAGTCACGCTGACGCCGAAACTGATTTCAGGTCTTCTACATAGCATAACATACATTGTGCTTCCAATACAAAAAGCATATGGCAACTTAGACATCCTAATTTTTTCTTCCTCAGTTTGAGGTGCCATTTTCTTCGAAAGATGTATGTTATATCGTAAAGGTACATTTACTGCCTTGCAGTTGGTAAAACTGTACCTTTCTAACATCTTATTTATGTACGTCGATTGCGACAACCCTATAAGCTTCCTAACTCTATGTCGGTATAGCCTTATACATAGTATATAGGAAGCTTCTCCCACATCTTTCATGGAGAAGTTCTTGCAAAGGTAGGCTTTCACACTTTGCATCAATCATATATCATTTCCAATGATAAAGATGTCATCTATATAAAAAAAAACTAGGAAAACTATCATGCTCCCACTAACTTTCTTATAAACATACAGTTCTTTCTCGTTCTTGATGATTCCAGATAATCTAATTATCTCATCAAAATGACGATTCTAACTCCGGGATACCTATTTAAGTCCATAAATAGACTTTTGGAGCTTACAAACCAAGTCTGAAGTCTTACTAGATATGAAACCCTCTATTTGTTCCATATAGATATCATTCTCAATGAATCCATTTAGGAAAGCGGTTTTCAAATCCATCGGCCATATTCCATATTCGTGATATGCAGCAATGGCTAAAAGAATTCTAATGGATTTTAGCATGGCTAATGGTTAAAAAGTTTCCTCATAGTCAATCCCAGGACGTTGAGTATAACATTTTGCTACCTGTCGGGCCTTAAAGGTTTCCACTTTTCCATCGGACGCTCGCTTCTTTTTTGTAAACCCATTTACAACCTATAGGTTTAACTCCTTCAGGAAGTTCAACTAAGTCTCATACTTGATTGTCATGCATAGAATCCATCTCAGATTTCATGGCTTCCTGTCATTTTCCCGAATCAATATCCAATATCACATGTTTATACGTAGTTGGATCTGTTTCCTCCAAGAGGAAAACATCAAGGATCACATCAGATGTTAAAAATAATCTCTCTTAAGGCTTTGATATTCTATTCGATTTACGTAGAACATGTGTTGTAGATCCTTCACCTAGTTGGATCTCCGGTTCCATCTCAGTTTCCTTACTATTGGGGTCAAACTCATCAAGTTCAATCTTTCTACAATTCTCACTTTCTCCCAAAAATTCATTTTTAAGAAAAGTGGCAAAATGAACAACAAATACATTTTGTTGCTCAGAATCGGAGAATTGATATCCCATGGAATTATCAGGATATCCAACGAACCTATATTTATACTCTATGGGTGCTAGTTTATCCCGTTACGTAACTCTAACGTATGCAAGACAACCCCAAATCTTTAAATATCTAAGACTTAGATTTCTACCGAACCATATCTGATATGGGTCGTAGAAATATTTTTCGATGGAACTCTATTAAGTATGTGAGCAGCAATAAGTAAAGCGTAACCCCAAAAGTAATAAGGAATATTTGTATAGCTCATCATGGATAGCATGAGATCCAATAAAGTACTATTTCTACGCTCAAACACTCATTGTGTTGAGGTATTCCTGGTGGGCTATATTGGGCAAGAATTTCATTCTCCCTTAAATAACTTCTGAATTATTCACTCATATATTCACCGCTTCGATCTGATCTAAGGCATTTGATGAATTTACTGATTTGTTTTCCTACTTCGTTTCAGAATATTTTGAACTTGTCAAATATTTTTTATTTATGTCTCATCAAATAGATATATCAATATCTAGACTTATTATCTGTGAAAGTCATGAAGTATGTTGAACCATCATGAGCGGTATGATTTAATGGACCACATATATCGCTGTGTATTAGCTCCAATAAATCTCCAGCACGGTGTCTAACACCAATAAATTGGGCCTTTATCATCTTTCCTTGGATACATGACTCACAAATCGGATAAGGATCTAAGGTAAGATTTTTAATCAAACCATCATTTACCAATTTGGATAAACATCTAACACCTATGTGGCCCAATCTCATATGTCATAATTCAGTATTATTTAATTCAAATTTCCTACTTGTATTTTCCTCTACATTAAAGACATCTCCATATGTTTCCAAAATAAAGTGACCATTAGATAAAGAACATTCACATATCAAATAGTTGTCTTTATCATATAAATATAAAGTTACATCCTTAATGTTTATTTTATATCACTATTTATCTAATATTAGCAGTGATATTCTTTTTCTGATAAGTGCAGGTACATAATAACAATCATGTAAATATAATTTGAATCCATTATGGAGATCTAGAACAATTGTTCCTATGGCCTGGAAATCCAATGTCTCGTCATTGCCAACTCTAAGCTGGATCTCCCATTTTTTTAACCTTTTTTTAACCTTATGACCTGCATGGAGTTGCTAATATGAGTAGGACTGCCAGTGTCTAACACTCATCCACTAAGATATCAATAATAGGAATAATACAAAGCGTACTGAGGGTCCTGCTTTTCCTTTTAGCTTCGGACAGTCCTTCTTCCAGTGTCCAGACTTCTTGCAATGTAGACATTCATAATGAGCTACTTGCGGTCTTGCACATTTGCGCTTCTTGGAGTTCTTCTTTGAAATCTTCTTCTTCCCCATTTTGATTTTCTTTGACTTCCCAGAAGTCTTTGAAGAGCCAGCTCTACTATGGAGGTAGAAAGTGGGGTTGTCTTTCCTCAAATCATGCTCCACCGCGCATAATATGTTATGAAGTTCTTCATAGTTGGCTTGCATTGAATGCATGTGGAATTTTAACACAAAGCCAGCATAAGTTTCAGGAAAAAAAGACAGAATCAAATTACGACAGGCTGTTCATCAATCACAATACCCTGTCGTTCCAAATATCGGATCTGGTCGATCATGTTCAAAACATAAATGCTGATAGCTCATTCATCCTTGAGTGTAGCACAAAAAAATTCCTTAGACCTTCGATAAATCTTTATTTCTTGATTTGTCTCGAACAGCTCATTGAGTGTTCGCATAATGCTCTAAGCATCTAGTACCTCTATGTACTATCTCAGCAAATCTGGAACCATCGATCCTAAAATTTAGGATTTCACCCTAAGGTTATCATCCTTACATTTTTCAAGAACTTCTTAATCTTCAGGAGTGGAGTCAGGATCGATTTCAAAAGGCAATAGATTGATAGTTACAAAGCTTAACTTTTTGAATTCCAAGACAAGGCATATATTCATTTCCCACTCAAAGTAGTTCTCAGCTCCTTTTAGTTTATTAGAATCCAAAAGTCGCCTAAATGAATTTGCGACAGCCATCTACAAGATAACATTTTAAACAGTAGCAGAATATTTTTTATTTCAAAATAATAACACTAATTGATTATGGAATTTTAAATCTATTAATGTCATCTCACTACTTTACGTAATTTCGTAATCTCCCTTAACGGAAAAATAGAAATTTGACTATCAAAATTTCATAATGGGAAGTGGATCCTATGACATTTACTCCAGCCTCACACGAATGACGATCTTGGCTTTATAAACTCATTAGGTATACCTCCAAGGTCAATCACATTCATGTGATTCCTAGTTTGGTCTTGAACCGTTTCTTATCCTCACACTAATGATGATCTCGGATTAAGACGTGTTCTAAGTGTATACTTGTCAATGTACACTAATTAGATTCGTATGTACACACTCACAATAATGACGGTATTAGGTGACTGCATTAACTCATTACGCTACATCTAATATTTTACCGGAGTGACCTAAGTTCTGAGTAATTATACTCTCACACTAATGACGATCTTGGATATAAGTAGTAAGAACTCATTCATCTCCGTATTGACAAGACAGAACTTCCAATAATACTCCAACATTACTAATACTATTACTTAAAATAAAATAATCACCTAATCATGGAAGATTTATGACAATCAATCATTAACATAATTAGGTCAAAATTTTAATTTAAAACATGCAATACATATCCAATATGACTTATGCATAATTAAATTAAAATATAGATACATAGATTCAATTACATGTCAAACAAACAATTTGTGTTGTGTGGTTAAGTCTTGCCTCTGATATCATTTTGTTGGGGCATATGTGGAACCCATAGGATCGAATTGGTGTCTCGTGCAGTGGAAGTGGGTCTAACCCATGGATACTTAGCATGAGTGTATTTTAAAAAATTTATGTAAAATTACATTCTATTTCGGGTCCGTAGGAAAAAACGGAGTCTGGAAACTCCAAAACGGAGAAAATAAAGTTTCAGTATGTATCAGCTGACGCTTGGGCATCGAGACGCTCCAAAGTGCGAGAGCAAATACGAGAACTGAATGTCTCAACGTCACGACGTGGAAGGGTGTGCATTGCGACACTCCTAGGTCTGATGCTCGATGTCGCGACGCTGCCCTAGGCAACGAGCATTTTATACTATAAACCAATACTAAACCCTTCCAATATTTTTAATACTTCAAATACACCTAAAATCCAAATTTACCATCATAACCACCATCAACACATGTTATACAACTAGCATACATGTATTCTAAATACTTATATGCATTTATTTGAATCAAAACACAAACCAATTTAGAATCCCACTATGAAATGTCTCATGAACAATTCTAGTTCACCCAAATGGGGTCAAGTGATTCTAGAATGGTAGCCATAGCTCTAAGCTTTAATATAGAGTTTCAAACTCTTATTAATTGTTCCATGTCAAACATGAACATCTTTGACCTAATTAACAAGCATATTGTGTTTATACTTCTAAAGCATCCTAACACAATTTATTAGTCTTATTTCAACTTTAAGCTATGTAATCATGCATCCAATACATAATTCATCACTATATGTCTCAATAATGAAGAACGTAGCTTAGGAGAGGATCAAACATTACCTAGTAAGTTTGATACAAAGATCCAATCTTCTTCTCCTTGTTGAAATGGTTGGAGAACTTCAAGGTTTGCAAGCTTGACTCCAAGATCCGATCTTGATTCCAATGCTAGCAAGCTTCACTCAGTTAGGGTTGGTGTTTGGAGTGTCAATCCGGATCGTATTTATGTCCGATTCATGAATACGAGCAATTCAATTTTCCATAATTTACTTAATTTAATGGTAGCATCCTTGTCTTTTATACACTTATTCGATCTAATTACGATTAGATATCTGATTATGATTAGATCGAAACTAAATCTGGTTTAGTGATACGTGTATATTAAAGAAAGACCATAGGATTTATAATATAGTGCGCAGTTACAACGTAGTTTGTAATTGACATTGGGAAGCGCATTATCAGTTGTATATCCTTAAATAAAGTTCCTGGTCAAGATTTACTAACACGGGCCGGTTAGTAAAATCCGCTGAGACCAGTACATGTCGTATATCTTGACTTGGTCCGATGGTTTATCCCAATGAACCATGAGTCTCGGGAGACTCATATAGACATATAGGTGTATTTGATAAGCACTGAACGACTCACAGAAGATTTCCTAATAGATGGTACACCAACTTCAATAGGAATCTTCTCGAGTTGAGCGAGCATAGTGGTCCTTTCACTTGAGATACCACAGTTGGATATATGAGTTATCCTCCACACTTTGATGGTAGTCACATCACCGATCTTTTAATCAAACCTTAGCTCGTTCGTTGGGTGTGGACTGATGCTCATGATATCCAGTGCGTATCAAGATAGGATCCGTCAGTCCTGTGTACAGGGCATAGGCATCCAGCACGTGTTTACTATCTAGTAAATCCATGGCCGTGGTATAACGTCGGAAACCACTTCCGAGTGTTATTTAGAGATCGTAAATGAAATGTCGACTATATTATACCGAACGGGTTTGACGTTTTTATCTACACCCCAGGTATAATATGGATAGCCTGTGACGGAGGGATTATACGTATTCTATGACCTCGGCATGCATAGTTTAGCGAGATTATCTGTGGTCGTCATAATCCATGAGTGGGTGGATTATGGATACGAAATTAGAATTCGTGACGGATAAACCTAAACTTAGAGAGTCCCACAATATGAAGTATACTCGTTGAATTTGGGCAACACGTTATGGATAATATTGATTATTCATAATATTTTATCAGATTAAATTAGTTAATTCGAATCGTTTAATCGGTAAATGAATTTACATATGCCGGAAAAATTTTGGTACTTTTAATGTGTATTTGAATTTGATACATAATTAGATTAGATACACATTTATTAATAATGAGAGCATGACACTTTAAAAGTAAATAAATAATTTGTCTAATTAATGAATTAGAAAATTTGCTTTTTACTTTACAAGTGTAACATGCCTATTGTGTATATTAAATATATATATATATTAAAGTAATATATATTTATTTTAAGAAGCCAAATGTTGGCTTTATCACCTAGAATTTTAATATGATTAAAATTAAACAAATTTTGACCAAACTTTCTTCAACCTTACACGTCACTTGTGGCTTTTTTTTTTAAAAAAAAAAAGAAAGAAAAGAAAAATTGTTTTCTTTTATAAGGTGAAGAAATTTTGACATTTCCATACAAGGTCATTCACGCCACTTTTGTTAAAAAGAAAAGGAAAAGTTTCTTTGTCTCTTTGGCTGAGCTTGCTGCCGAAGATAGCCAACAAAAGTGGCTTCCAATTTTTGAGAACCAAAAGAAAAGGCAAATAACAAGAACAAGCTTTGGGATTTTGAAGTTTTGTGGGTAAGTTTTAATTTCTTTTAGCTTAAAACATTATTTTGATGTTCTTGAGCTTCTAAAATAGTTGTAGGGTTTCTTTTGGATTATCTAAATTGGGGCTTTTTCATTTGGATGATGGTTTGAGTGGCTAGAAGCATGTGTAAATATATATTGAACTAGATTAAAGTAATTTGAGTTCTAATTATTGTTTGACAACCTTGTTGTCATTCTAGAGTGTAATAACCACTCCTATTATGCCTAGAATTGTTCTAGAGTTCTTCATGTGTGGTGGCTTTGAATGGTTGTTGGATTAATTAGATTAATCTTGCTAAAATTGGATTTAAGGCATGATTTGTGGATTGTTTTTCCTCACTATTTTGACCTGGAAAATCTGGAAATTTTTTGATGAAAAATATGTCATTTGGGTGAGTTAGATGTGTTTTGGGTGTTGGAACAATTGCCGGAAATTATTTCGGAGTTGAAATAAGCGAAAACGGTAAAAAACGGCGTTACCATGTGACTTTTGAGTCAACCGGGTGACGGCTGCCCAAACAGTGAATTCATCACTGTTCGGGCAGCCCATGAACTGCCCTAACACTATTGGGGCTGACCTGGGCAGTCTCCATAAGTGTTGGGTAGTTGGTTCGGTCAAAAACACGTTTTGCGTCATTTTGCGGAAAAACGTTTTTCGTAAAAGTTTCGTGACGTTTCAACCTAATTTATATTGATATTCGATATTGAATAAATAGGTTTAGGTGAAATATTAATAAATTATTCATATTAGATATTGAATAATTTATTCGGTAATTTGAAAAAATTTTAAATTACGATTTCGCCCGAATCGCGCTTTCGCTGCGCCCTTCGCCCAAAACCCCAACAAAAATGGTATCAGAGCAGGTCTGATGCTTCATCCATTACATTATTCATGCTTGATATTTGATATTTAATCCAATTTTAATGTTCGCATATGCATATAATCTATATATGTTTCTTGACTTTTCGATTCCACGTTAACGGGAAATGTAACGGAAATTTAATCGTTAAATTAAGTTATATTTTCTATAGGTAGAATTGAATTGTTTAGAAAATAATTTAGATTAAAATTCTGCATTTGATGTAGAGTATAGCTTCCTTAGGAAAATCCCCGTTTAAATAAGGCTGTAAAGTGACATGTATTGGATACATGTTTCTTGGTTCATCTTGTCAGTACGGTTTATGGGTATCTTTCTATAACTGCATCCAAGATCGTGCCAAAGCTGTGAGGGTGTAGGTTATATGATTATTATCCATACCGGTTGTATATTGATACTGGAAAAATTCAAGTGAAAAGTGGAAATCCTGAACGTGCCAAAGCTGTCAGGACTACATCGGTAGCTTGAGTTTGTCATTGACAAGTGTAGCCTTGATACGCCTCCTTGTGAACGTGCCAAAGATGTCACAACGAGAAACGGTCAGGACCAAAACCAGAAGTCACTAATGAGTGATTGACAAAGAGTTGTCTACCTAATGAATATACGTATGCGAGATCGTGTCAAAGCTGTGAGTCGAAATATATTCATGGGATTCTACTCTCACTATGGAATTCGATTTAATTATTGAATTCCTATTGTCCGTTGGGGATTACGGTATTATGTAAAGCAGTGGGAGACACTGCTGAGTTTAAAATCCATAACTTAAGCAGTGTGTAATATTTTGGAAAATGCTGCTTTCGTTTTCCTTTATTATGGATTTATACTTATAATCCACTGCATTTATATTTCTTGAATATATATTTTCTGACTTTACTTATGGTTGCATAATTCTAGAATAGGTTCTTGAAAGACAGTAGACTTAGATATTGTTAGATTAGTTAAAACCATCGGGAACTGTTGTTCTGATTTTCTTGAAAATCAAGATGGTTTGTGACTTAGTTTCTAAGTCATGATAGGTAATCTAAATGAATATCTGGTTTAGGATATAATCATCTAGAGAGAATAGTTTCATATGCAGTAAGAATTGACTTGAATAGTTCATGTCTCGAGATTCTTGACTGACATTAAGAAAATCCCTTTAGTATTTGTTTGTCTTATAATGACGTTTCTTGGCTTTTAGTGACTTTTAGAAGTCACGTGTCTGACACAGTTTGTTGATCAATCATTTGCAATTGTTGTGAATAATTGAACGCAAATTATAAAGCTTAAGAAATGAGATGTGTATAGTTGTGTATAAAGAATATTGATTCTCACAATACGACAACTATAGGTATTGGATACCAGATCTCCCGTCTAGTTAATTAAAATAATGTTTAATAACTGTTTTGATATTTGATATCAGAATTTGTGACTATTGGATAGTTATTTGTTTTGTATAAATAATTGTTACATATTTTAAGATGACTAATAATGTCATTAACGAAAAGATAAACATTAAGAAAATATTTGGTAAAATAAATAACTTGGAATTGTGCTTTATGAGATTTTATCATAAAAGCATTAGATGTTTGTTCCTTATGGTAAAGGATGGTCTGATATGAGTTCACACCATATATCCTTTTCCGTTTAATGAATATTGTATTCATGATGTGATTGAATCTTATTTAACCAATGATCGTCATCGGACAACAAGATTTATTAGACTAATACATTAGATGTATGTAGTTTAATGAATTAAAAATTACCTTAGATACTTTTCTTTACTTCGTAACTTAGTTAATGAATTGTCATGACTTAGTTACATGTTTCTAATAGAGAACATGTTGAATGTCTTGAATTGTTCGAGAACTTTCAATATGTTTCTGATGAAACTCGGATAGAATATTTTGAATAGTTCAAAGATATTCTATCTGTAGTGTTGAAAATTGTATCTTTAGAAATTCATTGCGTGTCTTTTAATTGTTCGAAGATGTTTGATATGATCAAACACATGAATTTATGGCAATTAGTTCTAAAGTTATTGAATGAATATGATTCTTACTCAATATTAAACTTCCACGATTCCATTTTGATGGAATTGGTCTGTGGGAGTAATCGAATCTTATATGATTTGATTCGTTGATATTGAGTGTTACCAAATTAGTTTCAATACTCTCGGGGTTATGCTCCAGTAACACTTGTTCATCTATTTAATTAAGGTTCCATTGGTTTCTACAGTTACATATATGATATGTATAGTAGAAAATTTGAATCTTGAAAAGTTTGAGATTTGAGACTTTCTTTTGTATAATGGTTATATAATTGAAAGTACTTATGTCTCGGAGGTACGAGTAAAAGGATTTATCATTTATTCTATTTAATGAAATATTGTATTCTATTTGATAGAATATCTTTTCTACGATCCCGAGTAATAAAATTATTTTGTTACTTGGTGGTTGGCATTGGATGTTGACAATTGTAGAAAAGACTTGACTTATTGAAGTCAAATGTGAGAATGATAAACTATAAGTGGAACTACATAATTAATAAGATGAAAAGACCCTTAGACAACTTCCGTATAAGTCTAATAGGATGTCATAATCATTTACAAAGTATTTGATACTTAATGATTCTGTTGTTTTCTTATCGAAGAAAATTATCCTATAACTTATAGTGGGAGCGATATTTGATACTGATTTCGGAACTTAGCATTGAACCATAGATCTAAGATTGTTCATAGCTTACAACGATCAAGTTTTGAACTTGATTAGGCTTTCATTATGAATCGTTCATAAGATGTGCAAATTGTTTGCGCAGCGAAAGCGAAGTGAGCTTGTAAAGGTTTGACCTTTATAGTATGATAGTGAGAAAGGTTATACTACGCGATCTATTGTAGATTCGGAGAAAACTTGTCTCTAGTCGCACTAATTGAACAATTAAAGATCTATTGGTTAATGTTGATATTAAACTATGTATTTTGGATAAAGAATGCAAAGTGGCTGTAGGCACTACATTTTTACATATAAGTCCCTATGATGAGTCTCGTACGGAGACACTCCTTGTAGGCACTGCATTTTTGCATATAAGTCCCGATGATGAGTCTCGTATGGAGACATTACCTCTTTTGATTGTGGAAGCCGCGCGAAACGGACGTCGGAAGGGAAAAGTCAAGAATTGACATTATTGTTGGATTTAACTCGTTGGATTAGCTTCAGGTTCGCTTGTTGGAACTCCGTTTCAAAGCACACCCTTAGCCCAAAACCTCACAAGATACACACCAAGCTCATACCCCACTAAACCAAACATCCAAGCCCACTAAATGGACCAAAGTCACGCCCAAACAAGACCCAAAGTCACGCCCAACACCTCCCTAAATAACAAAAATCATATTAAACACATGCATAAATCAAGCCAAATCCACTTCCTAAATTAAATGAATCTCATGGATCCCTTACCTAAATAAACCAAATCATATCCTTAACTAAAGAAGAATAAATTAAAATAAATCAAATCACTTCCCTAATTAAAAGATTTCCTTATCTCATATTATTTAAAAAGATATATCATTAATGCACAAAGCCTTCTCCTTCCATTCTAAAAAAGGTAAACCCCACCCATTTGCCTATAAAAAGAACCATTCACCACACATCTAAACCCTAGAGCTCATACACAATATTCTCACAAGAAACAATCAGAGCACATTCACGCAAATCACAAGAAATTCTGCCCTTCATTGCACGCATACACTCCCCATTGGCCTTCACCATTTGTCGTCCATAAGCCTTGCCCATTCACGCACCAAGCATTCAGCCCTCCTTCCACGCACCTGCTAACCTCACTCAAAACCATTCACGCATTAGCCACCTAAAACCTACTCACGTAAGCAGCTCTCTGACCTAGCACAATCAACGCACCAACCTCCACTCATTAGCCCCTTAACCAATCAACAAAATCAGCGCCACATAGCCCTTCATCCAGTAAACTTCACGCACATAACCTCCTCCACAAATAGCCCAAATAGCCGCATATCATCACTCCAAACTGCACGCATAAAGAACCCAAATAGCCGCATATCATCACTCCAAACTGCACGCAAACTGCCCTCCCTGCACTGCCCAAAAACTGAACACACAAACCCCCTTACTGCCTAGTTCAGCCGCACCATAAAACCCCATAAACAGCCGCATATTAGACCCTTAAAATAGTCCAAAGACCGCAGCCCTTAAACCCTCCAAAAAACTGCCAAAAACAGTCCATATTACCTTAAAATAGTGACCAGAAAAATACAACAGAAACAGCAACGAAACGGAGCGAAAACAGCAGCGAAACAGCGAGGAAAAATGTTGGATTAGTGAACCAGAAAAGTTGTGGAACATCAACCCTTCCGACAGCCGTGTAACATGCTTTCAAGAGACGATAAAAGAGGTTAGACTGAGGGACATTTTTTTTTTACTATATCTTTCATTTCTTTATTTATTTTAATATATTATCGCATGAGAGTCATTTTTTGAGGCATGATGTGAATTCCGGATGAACGGAATGCGTGTTCTCTTTGTGGTATATCGGATGGAAACCCGGACATAAATTCTGTAGCCGAATCCGAATGGACGGTAGTGCGGTTTACACTCAGGATACAACAGCACGTACCACTTGAGAAACACACGTATTTCGTTTCATCCAACCATGTATTTGAGCATGATTAGGTTGCTAGTACGTTATTTATCTTTGTAAGCATGATTTAGTTTAATATGTTATTTATCTTTAAGCATGATTTAGTTGTTTATTTTTAAGCATGATTAGTTATTTATTTTGCGTATGGAATTTGCATTATGTTTATGTTGTTATTTGTTTTCCGCATTATATGATTGAAGCATGTTCATGGGACTACCGTGTGTTATTGTGTGTTTTCCGTGTGGTGATAACTTACTTTTCAAGCATGCAAACTTGACATATGATTATCTTTTAGATATAGGTTGTTCTTGAGCATGTTGCGTAGATTCGGTTAGTTTATTGCACCAAATCACATCATTACAAGTGACATAAGTAAGGGACCATTCCGAACCCAACGGTTTGAGGTCTTCCCTTGCGAGGGGTGAGTGCGGCCTTAAATCACATTTTCCAGTTCACACTGGGTGGGGACTCCATGTTATTTATCCGGTTTAGTTCCCCGCGAGCTATTCCGTACTCTCAACTAGGCCGCGAGCCTAGAACAGCATCGTCGATTTCTGTGTCCTACAGTCTGGTGACTCCACTGGGGATAGAGAATTGGCCCCGAAATAATATCTTGTAATGTTTATGATTTGTGCTTTAGTTAACCGTGTCTATAGTGGGTTGAAAGGGGTTTAATCAAAGGCATCATTAAGGCTAGGTAATGGTTTGGTGTCTTCCTTCATTCACTACCTTTCTATAAGGAAAAGATGTGGAGGCACCTAGATAATCATTCACTCGAAGCCTACTGTGATGGACTAATCTAGAGGACTCGGTTTTTATTCCTGTCACCAAGCGATAAGAGCCTAAGAGGCTTGGGTTTTTAAGAGAGTTCGCTCCGCCCTCCCTCTGGGGAATCATAATGAGAAATCCATTTGAAAGTCAGTCACGCACCATAACTCACTTGGTCGCTTGAACCCTTGAGTGGGGAGTCCTAGTTGTGGGCAACCTTTCGCCAGCGAGAGCCTTTGTCTACACCCCTATAAACCCGCGTGTGAACCATAGTCATATATCCGATAGAAGTTGCCCATTATGCTTTTGATAACCACATGCATATATATCTCATACATCGCACGCATCTCATGCATACACGCATCATGTTAACATATGTGTCTTAAAAGCCATCATAGATATCTGTTGGGTTTGAGAAGAAAAAAAAAAGATTTTTCAAAAAGAGTTTAGCAAACATGGATATCAGGAAAAGGAAACCGAGGGACAGAAAACTTTACAGCAAGGATAGAAAGACCATGTGAAAAAAAAAAGAGAAAAAAAAATGAAAAAAAAAATGAAAAAAAAAAAGAGAAAAAAAGAAAAGAGATAGAAAAAAAAAATTGTTTGTTTTTAGTCCTTAATAGTTAGGCATAAGTCCAATGATGAAATCGTTTGCTTTAGGGTGAAATCTTATAAACGATAAACTCTTGATGTGCTTTTATTTGATACTTTGAGTGATTGATCTATGTTAGACTCGTAAGCACTCCAATATAGGTTCTTAGCGGTGAAAACCTGAGTAGTTGGCAAGGTGACTAGTTGAAGAAATTGTAGGTCGGTGAATGACCGTTTGCTTATATGTCTATCTTGATTTACTTATGTTATGATGTGTGGTATGGTTGAAAATGAAAGAAAAGTCTCTAAAGAAAAGAATTGAACCACCTATAACCGATAAGCGTGAAGCTACCCATGGGCGAGTATTAGGACCACCATAAGGAGAAATGCTACCTTAAAAGGTAGGTGTGTTGAAAAAAAAGAAGAAAAAAAAAAGAAAAAGAAAATAAAAGAAAAAAAGAAGTTCAAAATGAAAAGGAAAATAGAGAGACAAAAGAGAATGAAGACCATACCACATTGAGCACAGAAAAGCAACTGCAGGCATAATTGGGACATCTAGGTTGGTTTGACCCATCGATCCCAAATTTTTTGACGAAATCATTGAGTTGGCTTACCTGGGGATGAATCTGCAAAGGAACCTTTGCACACACACACTTTGAGTCTGGCTTAGATCATTTATTCAAAGACTTAGATTTGAGTTGCATTGAATGTTTTGAAGGTTCTCTGGTTTCATTACTAAGCATTCCTTGAGGGCAATAATATGTGTACCTATTGGGACTATTTCATAACATGTGATATAGTATGATGATATGGAATGCCACATCACGTGGTTCACCTTGACTTATTACAAGCAGCGAAGAGCAGAAAGCTAAATCAAGACTGGGGGCGACCAGCTACCACCTCGCAAATAAGGAAAACAACGAGATCTTGAGCCATGAGACAAAAGAGAACCAACCAATCACCAGAAGAGAACTGGCAGACGGAAATTGCAAGCAGACCCAGGGGGCGACCAAAGACTTTTGTAGGCAAGAAGCACTAAGGAACACAAGGAAGACTTAACCCATCGGAATAGGAAACAAATTCTTGCATGCATGCATACACGTCATATACACGCAATTTTTGTCTTGTTTTGTTCGCAGGTTTTAAAGAAAATGAGAAAGCGGCAAATGCAAGCCAACCAGAAACAGCACATAGCATCATCAGTTTCGAGAATGAATCTCAGGGTCGAGGCCCACTGTGTCATCTGTTTTCGGGATGAGTCCCAGGGTCGAGGCCCATATCCGTATCAGTTTGGGGATGAGTTCTAAGGTTGAGGCCCACATCGGCATTGGTATCAGTTTGGGGGCGAGGCCCATGTCAGTATCACTCTGAGGGCGAGGCCCATATTAGTATCAGTATGGGGGCGAGGCCCATATCAGTATCAGTTTGGGGTGAGGCCCATATCAGTATCAGTTTGGGGGCGAGGCCCATATCGGTATCAGTTTAAGGGTGAAGCCCACATCAGCATCAGTCCGGGGCGAGGCCCACATCAGTATCAGCTCAGGGTCGAGGGCCCACACATCAGTTGTAGTTCCGGGATGCGTCCCAGGGTCGAGGGCCCACTGCATCATCGGTTGTAGTTTCGGGATGCGTCACAGGGTCGAGGACCCGCTACATCATCAGTCTGGGGGCGAGGCCCATATTGTCAGCGGTATTGGGATGCGTCCAGGGTCGAGGCGCCCCCGTTATCGGTTGCATTTCCGGGATGCGTCCCAGGGTCGATTGCCCACTACATTATCAGTTGTTGTTCCGGGATACGTCTCAGGGTCGAGGGCCCACTACATCATCACTTTCAGGATGTGACTCAAGGTTGAGGGCCCACACATCAGTTGCAGTTTCAGGATCCGTCCCAGGGTCGAAGGCCCACTGCATCATCAGTTGTAGTTCTGGGATGCGTCCCAAGGTCGAAGGCCCACTACATCATCAGTTGTAGTTCCGGGATGCGCCCCAGGGTCGAGGACCCACACATCAGTTGCAGTTCCGGGATGCGTCCCAGGGTCGAGGGCCCACTGCATCATCAGTTGTAGTTCCGGGATGCGTCCCAGGGTCGAGGACCCACTACATCATCAATTTAAGGGCGATGCCCACATTGTCAGCGGTATTGGGAGACGTCCCAGGGTCGAGGGCCCCCATTGTCGGTTGCAGTTTAGGGATGCGTCCCAGGGTCGAGGGCCCACTGCATCATCAATTGTAGTTCCGGGATGCGTCCCAGGGTCGAGGGCCCACTGCATCATCAATTGTAGTTTCGGGATGCGTCCTAGGGTCGAGGGCCCACTACATCATCACTTTCAGGATGTGACTCAAGGTCGAGGGCCCACACATCAGTGGCAGTTCCAGGATGCGTCCCAGGGTCGAGGGCCCACAGCAACAAAATCAACTCAACTAAACACAACAGGCAAGTCAAGTGGCAGCTGGCGAACCAGGTAGGTAAAAATGCATTGCACGTACTTTGATAGGATTGTCATTGTCACACACTGCACAAGTCTCATCAAAGTGGGGGCGACTGTAGGCACTGTATTTTTGTATATAAGTCCCGATGATTAGTCTCGTATGGAGACACTACCTCTTTAGATTGTGGAAGCCGCAGGAAACGGACGACGGAAGGGAAAAGTCAAAAATTGACATCATTGTTGGATTTAACTCGTTGGATTAGCTTCAGGTTCGCTTGTTGGACCTCCGTTTCAAAGCACACCCTTAGCCCAAAACCTCACAAGATACACACCAAGCCTATACCCCACTAAACCAAACATCTAAGCCCACGAAATAGACCAAAG
>SKCR01030021.1:0-48390 GCA_019454045.1 Zanthoxylum bungeanum
AAATAACTCGTAACAATTACAATTAAATTGATATCTTAATCGTACATAATATAGTATTCATTATGCTATCATCATATGATGCATCAGTTTGACTAGACATTCTAATCAATTTCTCTTTCGACAAAGGAATCATCATTTACAAAATATTAATACTATATACAAGAGACACAATAATTGTCAAACAGTTATACTAACTGTCACATATATAGTCTTGATGTGTCCTTTATTAGATCATATCTAATGCACGACTAATTAAAGTATCTCACAAGTCTCTTTTTTTATATCATATATAAAACTTTATATCAAATATAACAAAGACTACTCCCACTGCTTTCACGGAGAAAAGAAGACTTATGTAAACTTTTTACCTCACAAACATTTCATTATTACATTAATAATGATAATGTCGCTAGGATATATAACACTAGAAAGAAATTTGTATGCTCCCACTTACCCTACTATCATACATGTATTCTCTATGATTTGATAAAATCAGACAATCTGACTGTATCAAAATTAGAGAACACAGATTTCCGGAAAAGTTATTTGAGTCTACAATAGGCTCTATAAGCTAGTATATCAAACTGTGATCTTAGCATAATACAAACTCTAGGGCCATTCTAGAATGAACTCTTCAAACAAAGAAACCACAACGGATCTCTCATTCGAAGAAACCACTCAAGAACACCACTTTGCATTCTTTAGCTAAAATACATAGTTTAATATCAACATTAACCAACAGATCTTTAATTGTTCAATCAGTGCGACTAGAGACAAGTTTCCTCAGAATGTACAATAGATCACTGAGAATAACTGTTCTCACTGTCATACTATAAAGGTCAAACCTTTAACAAGCTCACTTTTCTTTTGCTGCGCAAACAATTTGCACAATTTATGAACTATTCATAACGAAAGCTCAATCAAGTTCAAAACTTGATCGTAGTAAGCTATGAACAATCTTAGATCCATGGTTCAATGGTAATTTCTGAAATCGATATCAAATAACGTTCCCACTATAAGTTATCGGATAATTTTCTTCAATAAGAAAACAACAGAACCATTAAGTATCAAATACTTTGTAAATGATTCTGACATCTTATTGAACTTATACGGAAGTTGACTTAGGGTAATTTCATCTTATTAATTATGTAGTTCCATTTATAGTTTATCACTCTCACATTTGACTTCAATAAGTCAAGTCTTTTCTACAATGGTCAACATCCGATGTTACATACCAAGTAATAAAATAATTTTATTACTCGGGATCGTAGAAATGATATTCTATCAAATAGAATACAATATTCTATTAAATAGAATAAATGATAAACTTTTACTTGTATCTCCGAGGTGCAAGTACTTTCAATTATATAACCATTATATAAAAGAAAGATTCAAATCTCAAACTTTTTAAGATTCGAATTTTCTACTTATACATATCATATATATATAACTGTAGAAACTAATGGAACATTAATTAAAAAGATGAATTAATGTTACTGGAGCATATCCACAAGAGTATTGAAACCGATTGGGTAACACTCAATATCAAATGAATCAATCATATAAGATTCGATTTCTCCCACTGATCAATTCCGTCATGATGGAATCGTAGAAGAATAATTTTGAGTAAGAATCACATTCATTAAATAAATTTAAAACTAATTGCCATAAATTCATATGTTTGATCATATCAAACATCTTTGAACAATTCAAAGACACATGATGAATTTTAAAATATAATTTTCAACACTTCAAATAGAATAACTTTGAACCAGTCAAAATATTCTATCCGAGTTTCATCAGAAACATATTGAAAATTCTCGAACCATTCAAGACGTCCAATATATATTCTTTTATATATCCAAGGCAATTTATAATTCATTAAACTACATACATCCAATGTATTAGTTTAATAAATATGTGGTCCAATGAAAATCATTGGTTAAATGGAATTTAATCACATTCTGAATACAATATTCATTAAATGGATAAGGATATGTGGTGTGATCTCATATCATACCATCCTTTACCATACGGAATAAGCATCTAATGCTTATATGATAAAATCTCATAAAGCATCATTCTAAGTTATTCATTTAACCAAATATTTTTCTTAATGTTTATCTTCTATCAATGACACTACTAGTCATATTAAAATTGTAACAATTATTTATAGAGAACAAGTAACTATCCAATAGTCGCAAGTTCTGATATCAAATATAAAAAACAATCATTAAACATTATTTAAATAACAAGATGGGAGATCTGGTATACAATACCTACAGTTGTCATATTGTGAGAATCGACATTCTCTATACACAACTATACATATCTCATTTCTTTAGCTTTACAATTTGCCCTAAATTATTCACAAGAATTGCAAATAATTGATTAGTAAACCGTGTCAAACACGTGACTTCTAAAAGTCACTAAAGCCAAGAAACGTCATTATAAGATAAACAAATACCTAATGGAGTTTTCTTAATTCCAGTCAAGAATCTCAAGACATGAACTAATTCACGTCAATTCTTATCGCACAAGAAACTATTCTCTCTAGACTATTATGTCCTAAAACTGATATCTATTTAGATTATTAATCGTGACTTAGTAACTAAGTCACTAACCATCTTGATTTTCAAGAAAATCGGAATAACAGTTCCTGATGGTTTTAACTAAT
This sequence comes from Zanthoxylum bungeanum, assembly GCA_019454045.1. NCBI lineage: Eukaryota > Viridiplantae > Streptophyta > Magnoliopsida > Sapindales > Rutaceae > Zanthoxylum > Zanthoxylum bungeanum. The sequence continues at coordinate 2,678 of SKCR01030021.1, forward strand.
CTAACAATATCTAAGTCTACAGTCATTCTAGAACATATTCTAGAAATACGTAACCATAAGTAAAGTCGGAAAACATATTCAAATAATATGCGTGCAGTGGATTAGAAGTATATTTCTATCAACAATATAGAATAAAGGAAAACAAAAGCAGCAATTTCCATAAAATTACGCACTGCCTAAGTTATGGATTTTTAACCCAACAGTGTCTCCCACTACTTTACGTAATACCGTAATCCCCAACAGAGAACATGAATTCAATAATTAAATCGAATTCTATTGTGAGAGTAGGATCCTATGAATATATTTCGACTCACAGCTTTGACACGATCTCGCCTACGTATATTCATTAGGTAGACAACTCATTGTCAATCTCTCACCAGTGACTCCTAATTTTGGTCCTGACCGTTTCGCGTTTTGACAGCTTTGGCACGTTCACAATGAGGCGTATCAGGGCTTCACTTGCCTATGACAAACTCAAGCTACCGATATAATCCTGACAGCTTTGGCACGGTCAGGATTTCCACTTTCACTTGAATTTGTCTAGTATCAAATATACATCTGGCATGAATAAAATTCTATCAACTACACCCTCACTGCTTTGGCACTTTCTCGGATGCAGCTATAGAAAGATACCCATAAACCGTATTTACAAGACGGACCAAGAAACATGTTCCAATACATATCACTTTACTGCCTTATTTAAGCGGGGATATTCCTCAAGAAAGCTTAACTCTACATCAAATGCATAATTTTAATCTAGATCAATTTCTAAACAGTTCAATTCTACCTTAGAAAACATAGCTTAACTTAACCATTAAATTTCCGTTACGTTTCCCGTTAGCGTAGAACCAAAAAGTCAAGAAACATCTAAATTATATGTATATAGAAACATTAAAAGTGGATTATATATCATATATCAAGCATGAATAATGTAATGGATGAAGGATAAGACCTGCTCTGATACCATTTTTGTTGGGGTTTTGGCGCGGGCGCAGCGGAAGCTCGTGGTTCGGGCGAAATTGTAATTTTAAATTATTTTAAATTACCGAATAAATTATTCAATATTCAATATGAATAATTTATTCATATTTCACCTAAACATATTTATTCGATATCAAATAACGACATAAATAGTTAAGAAACATCGCGAAACTTTTACGGAAACGTTTTCCACAAAATGGCATAAAACACATTTTTGACCGAATTGTCCACCCAATACACATGAGGGTTGCCCAGGTAAGCCCCAACAGTACTAGGGCAGTTCATGGGCTGCCCGAACAGTGACCAATTCACTGTTTGGGCAGCCGTTACTAGGTTGGCTCAAAAGTCACTTGATAAAGCCGTTTTTTCGCCGTTTTTGCTTATTTCAACTCCGAAACAATTTCCAGCAATTATTCCAACACCCAAAACACATCCAATATATTTATATGATATTATTTTCATCATAAGATGAACAGTTTTTCCAAATCTGATCCAGAAGTAAAAAATATCAATTTTTCATGCTTTAATCCAACTTTTCACCATTAATCAAATTAATCACAACACCAATCCAAGCCACCATAATTGAAGCACCCGCACCCAAGAACAATTCTAGGCATTATAAGAGTGGTCATAAGACTCTAGAATGACAACATATCGTCAAATGATCAAATTGAATAAATATTACAATAATATCTTTCAATACTACTTCACACATGCTCAAAGCCTTCCAATCCATCTTCCAAATCAAAAACACCCAAATTCTACAGAAAAGAAGAAATCCTAGAATCTTACTAGATAATCAAGAACATGAAACATGCTTTCAAAGCTTAGGGATATTGAAGATTACCATTAATCTCAAAATTTCCTTGGGTTTTTTCTTAATTTTCTTTATTGAATCATCAAACAATTTGAGAGTGTTTATTTTGAAGATGTTTCGGCCATGGATAAGCTTAGTAAATGAGAAAACAAATTTTTCTAACCTAAAAAGCATGCTTGACCGACTTTAGGGAGGGTATTATGGTCATTTTTGTAATTTAATCTAATTAAATATAATAAGCTTTAATTTGACAAATCAAATTTGCACACTTAAAGCTTAATAAAATCATGCCATTTTTAACCAATAATAATCAAACATTTGTCATAACAATTATGAAAAAGTATATTATTTAATTATTCAGATATTTAACATTTAAATATTTAAATAATTAATTAATATAATTATTATTATATATGTATTTTTATTTACATTAAATAACAAATACATATATTAATGACATGCGTCAAAATCTCATTTGATAAATAATTAATGTGTATCTAATCAAATTATGTATCAAATACAAATACACAATAATGACGTTTGACCAAAATCCCCTAAAGCACATGTTTTCGTTTAACCGATTAAATGATTCGAATTAACTCATTAATTCGATGAAGTATTATGAATAATCTGTATTATTTATAACGCGTTGCCCAAGTGCTCAACGAGTACACTTCATATTGTGGGACTCTCTAAGTTTAGGTTTATCCGTCACGAAATCCAATTTCGTGTCCATAATTCACCCACTCATGAATTATGACGACCACGGATAATCTCGCTAAACTATGCAAGTCGAGGTCATTGCATACGTATAATCTCTCCGTCATAGGCTATCCATATTATACCTGGGATATAGATAAGAACATCAAATTCTTATGGTATAATATAGTCGACATTAAAATTTACGATCTCTAAAGAACACTCGGAACTTGTTTCCAAAGTTATACCACGACCATGGATTTACTAAATCACAGACACATGTAGGATACCTATGCCCTGTACACAGGATTGACAGATTCTATCTTGATACGCACATGATATCATGAACATCAGTCCACACCCAACAAACAGGCGGAGGTCTGATCTAAATAGATCAGTGACGTGACTACCATCAAAGTGTGGAGGATAACTCATATATCCAATGTGGTATCTCAAGTCGAAGGACAACTATGCTCGCTCAACTCGAGAAGATTTCTATTGACGTTGGTGTACCATCTATTAGGAAATCTTTATAGAGTCGTTCAATGTTTATCAAATAAACACCTACATGTCTATACGAGTCTCCTGAGACTCATGGTTCATTGAGATAAACCACCGGACCAAGTCTCGATATACAACATGTACTGGTCTCATCGGATTTTACTAACCGACCCGTGTTAGTAAATCTTGACCATGAACTTTATTTAAGGATATACAACTGGTAGTGACGCTTCCCAATGTCAATTACAAACTACGTTGTAACTGTGCACTACATTTTAAATCCTAGGGTCTTTGTCTAATATACACGTATCACTAAATCAAATTTAGTTTCAATCTAATCATAATTAGATATCTAATCGCAATTAGATCGAATATGTATATAAAAGATAAGAGGTGCTACCATTAAATAAGTAATATTATGGAAAAAATGCATTGTTCGTATTCATGAATCAGACATAAATACGATCCGGATTGGCACTCCGAGCACCAACCCTAACATCCCCCATCGGAAATTAATTACAAAACATAAAAGAAAATAAAAACACACAAATTATTATTACTATTGAAAATAAAAATACATTACTATAAATATATACAAACTAGATACAATCCTCAGTTCCTTATTAAGAGAGCTAAGGAAAGTATGAAAATTGGAAAATGAAATCAACTTCTATTTATAGGCAAAATCTGGGCTGCGCGTCGCGACACGTGAAGGTTTGCATGACGCTACGCACACAGCTATCTTCCACTTCGTACGCATTTTCTCCGTGCATCACGACGCGAAGGCTTTGTAGCGTCTCGACATGATGAATAGTTGATGACGTGTCTTGGCAGCGTGCTTTCGGCACTTGATGGTGACTTATCGCGACACAGAAGTCCTGCGCGTAGCGATGCGTGAACAATGAATTTCTATTTTTACCATTTTGTCCATTTTTCGTCATTTTAGCCCCGAATTGATTCTATTGAGTCTCGATATTATTTTTATCTGCAAAATACACAAAAAACATCAAAACATTCCTAAAAATCGAGAAACAATACAAAATATTAAGTCAAAGAGGTGGTAAATATTGATATATTTTTCGCTCATCAGTCATATTTGAAATATTTGAAATATATTTTTTTTATTTATGATATTATGAATATATTGATGATATTTGAGATATGTTTTGTGAGGGAGATTTGCAATGCTCTAGCCATGATTTGGGTTTCGATAATTTTGAAATGATTTTGCTATTTGAAATGTTTTTAATGATTTGATATGAGTTAAGATGTTTTGTACATTTTAAAATGATTTTGATATAAATTAGCGTCAAACCCAATCTCAAAGTATTTATGGAATTTGACAGAATACTTGTAATTAAAGGAATACTTAGAATTGATGGATTTAGATAACCATGCATACATGGTAGATACAGATTCAGGGCTAGATGGATGGCGATACGTAACGCTCTGTACTCCCAATATTACAGTATTTTGGGGGACGACGATACATAATTAGTTCCGTCGAGGAATTGTATGAAAACAATACATATGAATAAATCTTTATCAAATGTTTAGACACATTTTTGTTTGATAAGAATGGATAACAATGGCTTCAAGAAAGCGTACCTTAAGTTGGCAAGGAACTTTGTCGCCAGATCTCTCAAAGTTGTGATTGATTGAGCCATCCATTATTTAGCCCTATCATTCAGAGAGTAGGGGATACTCGAAGATGAACTGCTTCTTCTACACCCCTATTATAGTTGACGGTGTTGTAGACTTCCAAGAAACTGCTTATGTGAGCATTGGAATCATCATTCGGGCCACCACGAAATTATACTGTTTATTGGATCATGTGGATGCAAGTTTTGCCATCACAAGTGATGGCTTGCAAAAGTGGTAGAACGATACATGATATAAATCCATCTACCATCGGTATCATCCTATCTTGGTTTTGTCGCTTATCTTGAAAATAAGAAAAGTAAAAAGAGAGGTAAAGAGGTGGTGTCTAGTTAAATAAGTAGAATATTTTGTCCTAACACTAAAATAAAAAAAATAAAATAACTCCCCGACATTGTCACCGAAAACTTGTCGCAATTTTACTCGTCACGTATGTGCACGTATCGTTCAAGTAGTTTATAAATCATTGAACCCTCAAGAAATTATTTATCATATCGATGCCAAAACTATATCTACCTTACTAAAACTGAACAATTGATTTAAATGAGTTGCTTAATTAACTAATTAGAAAGCAAAAAAAAAAAACATAAAATAAATTTATTTGGAAAACTTTATGTGAGTAAAAATCTAAGGATGCAACTTCACTTAAGCACTCAAACAATGAATTATTACATTTTTCATTCATTTGAGTACTTGGTTGGATTACTAACCTAAAACATTAAATTATCTACAAGCTTTCTCCAATGGTAGGTAGAAACGCCTAACTTAATTCTACTACCTATATTCTTATGATAATTAATTTAAGTTAAACTTATTGAGGTTCTAATAACCCCACATGTATATTCATATCTTGCATGGAAATTACTTCAACAAATACAATCACGCGCTATTAATTCCCAAGGCTAAATCCAAATTCTATTTTCCAAGTTCCTACGCGTTTACCACATTTATTCTAATGGTGATCAGGGAATAAAATACATTAAGAACAGAGAATAATGAGCAATTCAATAACAAACCCAAAAGAATAAAAAGATGCAAATTGAATTAAATAATGTGCTTAAGATCCATTACAATCCTAGATAAATAAATTAGTTACTCATGATTGTTATTAAATTTGGATAATCCATTATTACAAAGCAAGAATTCATAAATATAAAACTCGGAAAGAAAATAAAGAAAGAACTATTGTTGCGATCTTCGGCTTCAATCTCCAGCTTGAGTTAAGAATCTAATTCTTGCCTTACTCTAGGTGTTTTTCTTTACTTTGCGGTCACCAAAAGTATCCTCATTTAGGTTTATGCCGAAATTATTCTTTTATAAAGGCCGATGGGTGCTTTCCTTAAGAAATTTGGAATTCTATTCGCACCAAGAATCGGGCTCTTAACAATGGGAGTCAGAATGCTCTCACATCTTCAGGTATCATTGTCGAGACAATGAAAATCTAACAATGAAGGACAAAATGCCCTCCATGTCTGCATGTCTCATTGTCGCGGCATGAGATCCATTGTCGTAACAATGAGGTCTTCTACCGTATTTATACCCAAAACAACTCAATTTCTTGACGATACATGTCCAATAATTCCGACTTTATTTAATTATGATCTGAACCCACAGAACACACTCAAAACACATCAAAACACTCATAAAGTCTGAAGCAATCCACAAAATACAAAATTTAGGGACGTAAATATAGAGATATTGACCGCTCATCATTCAAGATCATTAACTTATCTCATCCGATTCAAGATCATTAACTTCAAGAGGATCCATCATCATCATTATCTCATCCGATTCAAGATCATTAACTTCAAAATTCACGATGCATGTACGTGTATATATCTATATATGTGTGTGTGTATATATATATATATGTGTGTAAAATACATATAACGTCTCTTCCCCTTTCTTAATCTTCTTCCTGTTTCTCACCCAAATATCACCCTTTTTGCTCTCCTAAACAACCCATGAATCACATATTCATTAACAGTAAATCACAAATCTTCCAGTTCCAAATAGTATATGGATGGTTCTTCAAAAAAAATAAAAATAGTATATGGATGGACGGTAAAGATCATAGGGAGCCCAAAGATGATCAACGGTGCAAGGCTTCCTAGAGTCAAGTCTCAACCAAGGCTTCCCTTTCCCACTCCAATGAAGCAAACTAACTGGGCCAGGATGTAAATTCCTGCACTTCCCTTCAATATTATCACCCCCTAATCCATGCTGATTCCACCTATGATCAACCCCTTTAATGTTCCCCGCCAAAACCTACAGAAATGGCGGCAACGAACCCAGATTATAAATCCTCTTCTGCTTTTGTACCACCATCCACTCCTCAACTTTCATTGAATATTTCCCTTGTCTCCACTTGTCAACATTCATCACCATAACACCTGTGTTAAAATAACACGGCTTCCTCTTCCTCCCATCAAATGCCTTTGCCAGATTCTTATCAGGCCCAAATAACTCCGTAAAATTTGCCTGGCAATACTCCGGCGCCCCTAATACTTTCCCTTCTAAATCGACCTTCCAAAGTTTAGCAACATCATCAACAACAACAATATCAGAATCCAAGTATATGACTCGTTTCACATTCGCAGGCATTATGTCTGCTAAATAAATACGAGCATAATTCAATGGCTGGTCTAATGCTTGCCTGATTGATTTTGAAATTTTCCCACGAACCCTTTTGTTGTCAAACTTGTAAACTTTGAAATTAAGATAAGGGAATGTCGAGTTGATGCTAGAGTAAACATCCGGTTCGAAATTTGACCATAGGAAATAGAACTCGACGTTTTGAGGACACGTGGAGTGTTGCAGGATAGAGAGGACAGCGGCCATGGTGCCCCGGAGGTAGTTGGCATCGAGGGTCATGGTGATGAATATTGTTTGAGTGCCACACGATTCACCATTGCGGAAAGATGGGGCTTCATGGAAGAAAGGGGCATGTGATGAGGATGAAGGTTTGCGGATGATGATGTTGCTGCTGAGGTGGATGGTACCGGAGGCAGCGGCGGAGCTGATGATGAGAGACAGGAGGCCTATAAAGATGGGGATGAATAATGAGCTGGTGGCCATCCTGTCCTTTGAAGAAGAATAAGAAAATATAGAAGCTGATGAACATGAAGATGAGATGAAGCGAAGAAACAGCCATTGTTAGGCAGTTAAGTGACGATTTAGGAGAGGTTAATGATTATTGATTATAAATTAATTAAAATGCTTAATATTGGGAGGGAAGGAGAGAAGTTGGTGAGATTTGTTGTGATTCACCGATCACTTTAGAGTGTATTTTGAGGAAAAAACCGAATCCAATTTCTATTACTACAAGAATAGATACAAGTGTTTAAACTTTACACTATACAAACCTCACACACTCTCAAGCTATCTACTTGGAGCTTATTACTCACACTTTGGGGTGTGTTTGAGCTTACAACAAGCTCAATATTTATAGGCAAGGGGCTGCCTATATTTTCCACGGATGAACAGTACTCCACCTTTAACTCCCTAATTTGGTGGCACCATTTACTCATAATTTGTTGACATTTCTTGCAATGACAACCAAGGCACCGAAAGTTGCTTGGAGAATTTTGCATTAGTCTTCAAAGGGTGGCCTGCATCCATGTCTCATGCAGCTGGATGTGTTGGTAGCAGGAAACTTGAAGGAAGCTTCATCCATGTCTATGTCTCTGCATGACAACTTCTTCCCTGGACTTTGCAATTCTCCCCCTCCAGTTGCATCTGAGACAATCGTCATCTGACAACTATCCTGGCTATGTCTCTGCACAGCTCTAGCTTGTCCCGAGTGATCATTTTTATTGACATATTGGTTGTGTCTCTGCACAACAATCTTCTGCTATGTCTCTGCATAGTATACTTTACTGTGTCTCTGCATAGTAATCTTCTGTTGTGTCTCTGCACAGTTCCGCTGCCATTTTTCTTCACCTGTTTGTTCTTCAGTGCTTTCTTGCTTTGTGAGAAACTCTCTGGCTCCCCCTCATCAGTAAGCAGAATATATTTGGATCCCGGATATCTGGTTGATGGAATCCTGCCTCGCTCAGATGGTCTACTGGTTTTTGGAGGTCTATCATCATCCATCTCTGTGAATGATCTTATAGCTTTTACTGGAGTGGGTTGCGGCTCCCCCTGCTCAACACTCTCTTCTGTAATATCTGATGGAACAGGTTGTGTCTCCCTCTGCTCAACATCCTTATTTGCCTCCTCTAGTTCTGCTTCTGGAATTTCTCCGTGTACCATATCTGTGGCCAATTGTGCTGGTGTTGGGTTTTGATTTCTGTCAGCACTGGAATTGGAAGATATCCTGGGTATTTCAATGTCTTCAATTGTCCGGTCTTCAAGAAACTCTACTTCATGGCTTCTGATCGAAAATGTAACGTCCGGAATGATTGAAAATGGTGGAATAGACACTTCGTTGGTCTAATTCCGACTTAGGGGCCGATTTATAATTTCTAAAACTTCCTGGGGCAAAAATGTAAATTTTCGAAATATCAAGGGGCTAAATGAAATTTACCAGGTTATGCTGATGTGGCAGAGGTGGGACCGGTTGCTGACGTGGTGATGACGTGGCGGACACGTGGCGCTGACGTGGCACTCCTTGATGACGTGGTGCTGACGTGTTAGATGACGTGGCGATGACGTGGTCGATGACTCATCGCTGACTGTGCGATGACGTGTGCTGAGGTGGTGCTTGCGTGGACGCTGACGTGGCGCCACGCAATCGTCTTCTACTTTTGCTCAGCATGTGGCGTGCGTGACTGGTTCCCACGCGCTGGCGCGTGAAGGCCCGTTCGCCGCTGTCCGATGTTTGTTTGATCACCGGAAAATACCACCGAGCTCGTCTCGACGTGAACTAACTGATGGTATGCTCAAAGTTGATTTTTGACAACTTTGTCGGAACCCGAATTTTCCGAACCGAGCTTTTTGACCCTAAAGAAGAACCAAAGCTCTGATACCACTTGTTGTGATTCACCGATCACTTTAGAGTGTATTTTGAGGAAAAGACCGAATCCAATTTCTATTACTACAAGAATAGATACAAGTGTTTAAACTTTACACTATACAAACCTCACACACTCTCAAGCTCTCTACTTGGAGCTTATTACTAACAATTTGGGGTGTATTTGAGCTTACAACAAGCTCAGTATTTATAGGCAAGGGGCTGCCTACATTTTCCACGGATGAACATTACTCCACCTTTAACTCCCTGATATGGTGGCACCATTTACTCATAATTTGTTGACATTTCTTGCAATGACAACCAAGGCACCGAAAGTTGCTTGGAGACTTTTGCATTAGTCTTCAAAGGGTGGCCTGCATCCATGTCTAATGTAGCTGGATGTGTTGGTAGCAAGAAACTTGAAGGAAGCTTCATGCATGGCCATGTCTCTACATGGCAACTTCTTCCCTGGACTTTACAAGATTGTGAGGAAGAGAAGAATCCTCGGAAGCTTAATCTTATATTGTTGTAATAAGTTGGAACCAAAATCATCACCCTTTTTATTATTTTTCAATATATTTTGAATCTTCCACTTTTTTTCCTAAATTTTATTTTATTTTACTTCTTTCTTTAATTTCTTGCTAATTTCACAATGCAATTTCTTAAGTTACTGTTGAAGGTTGCATGTATATACTTTTTTATGAAGATTCATTTCAGTCAATATAAACTTAAATTTTGGCATTTTTCAATGGTTGGTAGAGGAATGAAAGAGAAATTTAGATTAATAACATAATTAATTAGATCCATATTGTTCATTTTATGATTACCAAACACTAATATATATTAATGATGCGCATAATGTCTGTAAATCCATTTAGTTGGTAATACAAATGCTAATAAAATTAAAATAGTCTTCATATCTTTCGGAAGATTGGAGATGACAATAAAATTCGGACCTAGAAAAATTTGGATGATCCTAAACCGGCTAACATACACAATAATCCAGGTTCCGATTATAAAAATTATAATTCAAATTTTTCGAAGTAGGGTCCCAGAGCTGGTTTTCTAATTTTTTTTTTATTATATGAAATTTTTTATTTTTAAAATTTTTATATTATTTTTATTCAAATCCGAGTTTGAAACCTGGACAATGATTTTACATAACCGAATTTCACACCTGTCCCAAAAAAATAAATAAACTAAAATAAAAAATGATCTGAGTAGTGTTCGGAAAAACATAACCCAAACCCAGACCTGAAATTTGATTAAAAGGGTTGGCTGTGTGATTATTATTTAACCAAATTTGATTTGTTTCTATATTAATGGACAAAATGTCAATTTAGAAAACTTATTATGGGTTACTGATGAGCGACCAATATTCATATATTTCTCGTCCCTCTAATTTGATGTTTTGTAAGTTATCTCGAGTTTTATTAGTGTCTTGATGTGTTTTGGATTTGTTTTGCAGATAACAATAATATCGAGACTCAATGGAATCAACGCGGGATGAAACGGTAAAATATGAAACAAAGTGGGGAAAATTCAAAAATTAAGATGAGCGTGCGACGCGCACCAATTATAAAAGAGGCAGAGAGTGTTTGAGTGATACAGCTGTCGCGTTGCGACTCCGGACATTAGGCGTCGCGACGCTAATCCACGCGTGTCGCGACATAACCTGGTGAGCGTTGCGACGCTCAAACAACCGGCACGCGCGTCCACGTTTTCCATGCTTTTCAAGAAGTGTACTCAAGAAGGAACCAAAGAACCTATAAAAAGAACACTTTGTCCCAAAACCTAAAAGGAGGGGGCTTCATGCCTTAATTTTATAGCCTCTAATGTGATTTTTGAGAGAAGAAAGCACGTCAAAGGACCATGGCTCAAAATCTCAATAGCAAAGGGAGAAAGATTGACGATATTGACATAGTTTCTTCTTCCTTTTATCTTTGATGTTTTGTTATTGTTGAATATTTATTTAGAGTTTTTGAGCATATATATTAACTAGATCTATAATCTAGGGTTGTGATGAAACCTAATATTTATGTGTTTATAAATTGAGTTTTCTAATATCTTGAGCCATACTTTGGCTTGTTTATTGAATCTTGATCTTAGTGTTTCTTGTTGCTTGATCACCAATAGGATTGATGTGATAAACGTAAATGAACTTGACAAAGAGATTTTAGGTTTGGCCTTAGATTTAATTGTAGGACAATTATGACCCATAGCATCACTATTTGTACAGAACATGATGTTGTTGTACAAATTAACTATGTGACAAAGGAAATTACTCTTTTATCATTTATAATTGGATTACTGGGATATATAAATGATAAAAGTCTATATGATTAGTTCCGGATTAATAAGATATGAGACAATATTAATCCACTAAGGTTTAATCATTAAAACATCCATAGTCATAGTATTATCGAGATTGGACATCGATAATGCGGAATAGACTAGTATTGCACTTGTGCGCGTTGTGGGAGCATAACGGTATAGTTCTCATATATTTAAGTATTGGATACTTATGCAAGTGTAATAGGAGGTTGTGTTTACCGATGGTAACGAAATAGTTTCGCTCTGGATAGACCCCTCAGAATTCCATTGGTAGTATGACTATGTGTCTATGGAAGTCCGAATCAGGGTAGGTGTATTTGGTCTTAACCTGAGACTTGCATCGCTAATACTTGCGACAATCAATATACTTTGGTTTTGGTCATCCAGGGCTTTAACAGGTTCTGTGTACGCCTCTTCTGGGTATACTGAGACTCGTAGTGTATTGGGTGTGATGTCAAGATGGAAGTATCACTTCAGTCATATGGAGATGATGGTCACGTAGGATAAGGAACTGGTACTCTTGTATGCTGCAGCTATCGGGATAATATGACTAGGTCATGTTTATCCGATTATAGAGACTAGTTACCAGAGATCCGATATATGCTTCGTACGTGGAAGACACAATTCCAGCCCCAGGCCTTGCATGTGACATCCGATACTGGATCGCAATACGCAATACTACGTATACTACGCCTGATACAGATTATATATTCCTTTAAGAATATTTCTGGAGAATTGGGTAGGTACGGTGCTTTGCTAGAAACCAACCTTGTCTTGTAAATCGGTAAAAATGTAGTACTAGGTACGTACGTGTTCGGATAGTCCGACGACCGGATTTACTGCCAACATATCCAAGGATCTCATGGGTCGCTTCCCGAAGATTCACCGATGACGTATGACTCGGACATAATTAATCTGAGATTAATTATAAGAGAGAGAAAATTAATCTAGGATTAATTACTGAGATATTTTATCTGGGATAAAATATTATTTAATAGAGAGAGAACGATTAATTTGGAATTAATCGATAAAATAATATATTCGATATATTAAACGAAATTATATTTCGACGCGGAATTAAAAGTGGATTTTAATTCGGGCGAACGAATTGATTTAGAATTAATTCGCGAGCGATGTGAATAGTAATTTTGATAAGCATAATTATTTAATTAAATTTGATTTAATTACGTCGCAACGGAAAATTCGTTAATTAGGAATTACGAACCCGAGCCCGGAATGTGTTAGCGGGCCCACTCGGATTTTGAATCAAGTGGGGCCCATACTTGTCACATCACCTAGTCAACTTTATCAACTTTATGTTGATAGAAGTTGGTAGAATTTTTGGTTAACTTGTTTCTTACACAAGTGTCAAAATTGATGGACATTTACCAATTTTTTGTGTTTGGTATATCTTTTTGATTTTTGGAAAGTCAAAACAACTTAACACATTCACTTTTCTTCTCTCCATTTCACGCCATTTTTGGAAACTCCCAACTATCTCAATTTGTTCACTTTGCCGTGAGCTTCAATGATGATAAGGAAGAGTTTTGTTGCAAAATTCATCCTAAGCTAATACTTAAAGAGTCATTCAAAGGTGATAGAGAAACCCATCTATGAGCATTGAATCTACACCCAAGCTTGGAGCTTGAAGATCCATACAAAGAGGAGCTTGGAGCACAAACAAGGGGCTTGGCCGAGAGTCTCAAGGAGCAGAATTTTTTTTTGTGTTCATCGCATCGTAAATCCGATCAAAGTGAGTATTTCCGCTACTTTACTTTGTTGTATTCGCACATTTCATTGCTTAATTTGATCTTGGTTTGACCTAGAAAACCCAACAATGGTATCAGAGCGGTTATTAAGAATGAAATTGAATTTAGGGTAAAATTTGGGTAAAATTGATTTGAGCATGATTTGATAAAATTGATTGTTTGAGTATGCTTGAATGATGATAACTTAGAGGTATACATGATCAATTTGATGAAAATTGAATTGGATTATTTTTTCCCCAAAAATTTGGCTTGGCCGAATTGATGATATGCCCTAAAGTCATGGTAATTTTGTTTTTTGATCATTGGATGAGTTGAAAGACATGGGATAAATTGATTTATGATTTAATTGGATTGAAATCGAAATCGGATTTAAAAATCCCTACAATTGCCGTGACATCAAAAGCATGGAAATGAGATGATTTTTATTCAATAATGTTGGACATATGTTGATGATGATTAGCATGATTAATTATGTAAATTGATATTTTGGAAATGTTAATTTGAATAATTAATTATGGCTAATGCACTTTAATTGATTAAATTGTGAAATTTGGAATTTTAGAATTTAATTAATTGGGCTTAATTTGGAATTAGGCTAATAATGTTGTATTTGGGCTTGATGGGCTTGGTTGGGCCAAGTTTGGTTTAGGTTAATTGGTTGGATCCAATTGGGCCTAAAACCATTTCCATAAAGTCCAAATATGATTAAATGGGCCTTTAAAATTTTAATTGGGCCTAATGGGCCTAAATTGATTTTTGGCAAAGGGTGATTCCTTTTATTGGGCTTTGGTTGCCAAAGTCCATGCCTTATAAATTAATTGAAAGCCCATTGGACTTTAATTAAATTGACATTGGATGTTAATTGGGCTTTGAGACCCGTTAAGATTAGATTTAGAATCTAAGTCGCAAAGGCTCATTAATAAAGTGTAATAATTTAATTTAGAATTAGATAAAGAATTAGTATTGAATACAAATTAAATTGGATTTAATAATGTAGTTTGATATAATTCAAGAATTCGTACTTTGAGTACTTATTCTTAAAACGAGTTGGACTCGCGCAAATCAAATCGTTGTTTGAACATTGGATGGTCATTAATTTCAGATATATTAATTGGATTAGATTGATTGATAACATGCTTTGTGTGAATACATGGATGTGATGTATGAATAATGTATATCGAATGGATATTATATGGGTGAGGGCAATTTTGGAAATTGTTGTAATAAATTTAGAATTTATTAAATTGGACCTGCGTGTCCAGCCTATTACCTCTTGACTCTTTGTATTTCTCTTCTCACCTATTCCCCTCAATGTAAATTAGGTTTCTTTAGAAGTGTTATGTAATTGAGTAGAAGTAAGATTTGTGCTAGCGGGAGAGAGGAAAGGGGAGATTTGTTCTATGAACAAAATGTTTTAAATATCCATCCGCATATCATTATTAATTTATTTATCGTGCCTTATTATGCTTTTAGAATGCATGCTTAAGGGTGAATGATGAGACCTAATAAAGATAATTAATTGGTTGCCAATTACGCGAAAAACCCTCAACAAATATTAAGCGTTTTCCTTCCATTGAGTGATTCTCTCTCAAGATCCAAGATTGGCACTGGTTTGTTGGCCAAAGTCAAGACCTTTGTCCATCGCGAATGTGTTTGAATCATGAAGGCTTTGTTCCATATTGCATGTCTTGTCCAAGTTGTGATTTGTTGGCCAAAGTCAAGATCACTTCTTGTCCATCGACATCGATTACGAAGCTTTCCAAGGTCAATGGGTCCCGCTTAACTGGAATCATTAAGTTTGTTGTGGCAAAGCCAAGGCTTAATTGATTTAGAGGAAAAAGTTAGGGAATATATTGGATATATTGGCATATATTAGATATATGTTTCAGACTTGGATATCCACCTACTGGATATAGGAATTGGATGAGATCCAATTGATCTTAGAGATCTACCTAGTTAAATATCATACAACTTGTTGGCCAAAGTCAAGGTTGTGTGTTATTTAACAGGATCCTAGCCCACTAGGAAACAAGGTTTCCCGAGTACTCAATAGAGGGTTAGAGGCTCACCGAAAAATAGTGGGAGACAAGTATTAAATTTGTAATTTCGTTTAGATACTTGCCAATACGCGCTCATTTCAATTTTTCGTCATTAATTAAATATATATATATATTAGTTGGACTAATATTTAATTGTTGTTTTAAATAGTTGGACTGTATTCAAACTACTTCAAATAATGGTTGATTATATAATTGGATTATAGTAATCAATATATTTGAATTTAAATAATCAAATTATAGTTGATTATATAATTGGATTATAGTAATCAATATATTTGAATTTAACCAATCAAATTATAGTTGATTATATAGTTAGACTATAGTAATCATTATATTTAATTGTACCCGAAATCGTTGATTGGATAGTTGGACTATTGAAATCAAGATTACTGAAAGATTAGCGTTTAAAACATAATCCTAGGTGAAAATGTCTTTAAACAACTTTAATTTTCAGATTGGGAATAAAACCTCAAGCTAGTCATGGGAATTGAGAAGTTATTCTATTTGATAGAATTACATCTTGAGCCTAAGCCCATAGTTGAGCAAATAGTAGAACATGATCTTTGGAAGATTCATGTGATGATAACTTTAGTGCTCAATCCTTTATACTTGATGCAATGACACTTTAATTCCGTCGTCAGAATTAAGGATTAGATCCTTGTACCATGATGATAAAATTAAAGATCTTCATAGATTTATTCTTAAATCTTAGAAGTAAAAATTGTAAAAGAAGCTCTTTTGCTCACGTATGTCAGAGGGTACATCTGTCGAGCACTAGGTGTCGAAGATGATTGCTGACATCGATCAGCTAGGTTAGCTGGGCACTACCTACGTGGCCGAGACTACTAAAGATTTGATCTTATAGTCTCTACCCGATAGCTGGGGCAGGGTCATTATGAACCAAGAGTAAACTCTTGGAGAGTTGACGGCTATGCTCAAGAAGGCAGAGACAAAGCTTCTAAAAGGGGAAAAGGCAAAATCATCATAGTCTTCTAGGAAGACAAAGAACATATCCCAAGATGTCTGCCTAAAGATGTGGAAAACGGGATCACTGGAGTGTGACTGCCGTATGGACAAGGGAGACATGAAGGAAGTGAAGGCGGGGCAAGGCTCCGGCTTCAAGCATGTTTGTCGTAAACATGTTCACTACTAGTTTCAAAATTGGATTTTGATACTAGATGTGGTACATAAGTATATGTATTGATTTGCAGAATCTGCTGATAAGCAGGAGACTGACTTCAATTGAGATTTACCTACGAGTCGGAAACGGGACGAGAGTCGCTGTTTTAACAGTAGAGACCTAAGTTTAGGAACTACCCTTCGGGTGTGTACTTAAATTAGGAAACTGTTATAATGTACCTAGTTTGACTAGAAACATTATCTCTATATCTAAGTTTAACCCGTTGCGGGTATACCTTTATATTCTAGAACACTAAAGTGTTTTATTTTATAAAGATGATATTGAGATAAGCACATTACATGTGAATAACAGTATTTATATTTTGAATATAAATGAATCTCAAACATATAACATGACAAACAAATAGCTCAAACTGATTGATCAGATGAGACTTATTTGTGGCATTATTTTCTGGGACACATAAACAAGACTCGTATATCCACACTTTCGAAGAGTGGGTACTAGGAAAGATTTGATTCTATTCAAATGATGTCTACGAATCTAGTTTATTGGGCAAAGTGCCTAAAACACCTTTTACTTGGTAAAAATAGGGGTGGGCAAAAAAAAACCGACCGAACCGAACCAAACCGCAAACCGAATCAAAAGGACCGAATTACGTTTTTTTTCTAACGGTTCGGTTTTTCGGTTCGGATTGGCCCACCCCAAAGGTTTACGGTTCGGTTCAGATGATAAACCGAACCGCACCTGTTAAACCGAATCGAACCGTTATAATTAAAAAATTATATATTTTTATAAAAAAATTTGCATTTTTCTTTTAATTTTACTTTATGTTTTCTTTTTATTAGTATGTTAATACTTTTATTCTTAATTTTTTGTTAATATATTTTTTTGTTAATACTTTTATTCTTAAATTATTTGTTAATAATTTTATTCTTAAATTTTTTGTTTTATGGTTTATTCTTGAAAGTAAACTGTTGGATTTGTCTCTTAATTAGAATGATGGTAGCATTATTATTCGAGGTAATTTTTAAAAAATACAAGAATTAATTGTGCATCATTTTTCAATCCTCTATTGAGTGCATGTGTTCTCTAGAGTCACAGCTTACACCGTAGCACTTCATACTATTTGTTCGCTAGACTAGTTTTTTTTGTCTTCACTTAAGTGGATGAATTTTTTTTTAAGTAGAATAATCTGTAAACCGAACCGAACCAATCCGTAAACCGCTGGTTAAAAAATTTTCAATCCGAACCAAACCGTTATTTAATGGTTTGGTTTGAGAGGTAAAAAATCCGGACCATAAAATATGGTTTGGTTCGGTTTTTAACAAAAAACCGAACCAAACCAAACCGCCGCCCACCCCTAGGTAAAAGTATAAGTGCACCGATCTGTTAGCCCTCGTTCATAGTGACGTAAATGGGCCAATGTCTAGCTAGGCTAGAGGTGGATATGAACACTTCGTAACCTTTACGGATGTAGCATCGCGTTATGGTTATGTGTATCTTAATGAAACACAAATCAGAAACTTTTGATAAATTCAAAGAGTTTCGACACGAAGTATAAAAAACAGACGGCAAGAGTATTAAAACATCACGATTGGACTGTGATGGAAATACTTAAGCAATAAGCTTCTCAATTATTTGAAAGAGTATAGTATTCTTTCATAGTGGACTCCTCCCAGAACACCTCAATTTGACGGTGTGTCTGAACAGAGAAACCGAATTTTGTTGGACATGATAAGGTTAATTATGAGTCGCTCTGAGCTACCATTTTCCTTCTAGGGATACGCAATTTAACAGTGCAACACTTATTTTGAATAAGGTTCCATGAAAATCTGTTAGACATACTTCATATTAGATATGAACAGGAAAGAAACTGGGTTTTCTCATTCCTGAAGATTTGGGAATGCTAAGCATATGTTTGGATGATACCAAACTAGAACCCAAAGCGGATAAGTGCCTAATTTGTAGGTTATCCTAGGGTAACCAATGTATAATACTTATACAACTCACAAGAGAACAATGTAATTGTTGCTCGCCATGCGGTTTTCCTAAGAGGAATACCTATATGCAGTGGTAAGTGGGAGGAAAGTAAAATTCGATGAAAATCAGAGTAATACTTTTCCAGGCACCGAGTCCTAATGGAACACAAACAGTTCATCAAGGATGAAACTGTACCACAATCTTCGAATACACAAGAACCGCGTAAGTCGGAGAGAGTCAGAAAACAACTTGGGAGGTATGGGTTTCTGATCTCACCTCGTAAAGATGTCAATCTTATTGAGGAAGACAAATCGACTACGTATGAGGAAGTGATACAAGGTATCGACTCCCTATTATGGCAAAGTGCCATGATGTCCGAAATGGATTCCATGTATACCAACCAAGTTTAAACACTAGTTGATGTACCGGAAGGCATTGTGCCTATTGGTTCTATATGAGTCTTCAAGGAAGACATACATGGATGACAACATATCAACGTACAAAGCTAGGCTTGTAGCGAAAAGGTATCGTTATCAACATTGTGTTGATTACGACGAAACCTTTTACTCGTTACCATGGTTAAATCCATTTGGATAATGCTTGCTAATGCTGCATGTTTCATTTATGAAATATGGTAGCTGAACGTCAAAATCCCTTTCCTTAAACGGAAACCTTTTGGAGGATGTTTACAATATCCTGACGGTTTTGTCGTACCTAAACAAGCAAACAAAGTTTGCAAGTTATTTGATCCATTTATGGATTGAAGCAAGCATTGCGTTCTTGGAACTATCATTTTGATGTAATCATAATGGTATATGATTTAATTCAAAACAAAAATGATTCTTGTGTATATAAGGAGGTTAGTGGGAGCGCACTGACAATGATTGTCCTATATAATGATGATATATCATTTCTTGGAAATGACATTCCCATAATACAATCGGTTTGAAAGCTTGGCTTTCATGAAAATTCTCCATAGAATACTTGGGAGAGACAACCTTTATTCTAGGAATAAGGATCTACTGGGATAGATCTAAAAGTTGTTGGCACTCTCCGAGGAATCGTACATTGAAATATATATACGCGACCTGTGTCTCATATGCTTTGAGCAAATTGAGTCACAATCAGGCCAATCCAAGTGATGGTCATTGGATTGATGTTAAGAACATCCTTAAGTATCTTAGATGAACTAAGGATGCTTTCTTAAGCTATCGAGAATGAGAACTTGAAGTGACTGGGTTCACTGTTGCAAGTTTCCTAACCGATAAAAATGACTATAGGTCGTAATAAGGATACTATATAGTTTGAATAACGGAACAATGAGCTGGAAATCTTCCAAGCAAGATACTGTTGCCGAAATATAAACAACAAAAGCGGAATATTGCTGCAGCTGAGGAAGCAATAAGAAGAGTCTTTGGATCTATATAATCCTAATTGGATTAGGAAGTAGTTCTGTTAGCAGCTAAGCTAGGCTACAACACATGCTAAAGAATTAATGGTCTTATCAACGATCCAAATATATACTTCAATTATTCATCTGATTCGTTCCGATCATACATCGTGGCGATGTGATGAACGAATAAATCGCATCAGATGATAACCTTGCAAATTCGCTGACGAAAGCTGTTCCTCAGCAGAAGTTTAAGCGACCAGTACATAGTTCAGTGTAGGACACTTGAGTGATTGGCTATAGGCCAAGTGGGAGATTGTTGGACAATTATGACCCATAGCATCACTATTTGTATAGAACATGGTGTTGTTGTACAACTTAACTATGTGACAAAGGAAATTTCTCTTTTATCATTTGTAATTGGATTACCGGGATATATAAATGATAAAAGTCTATATGATTAGTTCCGGATTAATAAGATATGAGACAATATTAATCCACTAAGGTTTAATCATTAAAACATCCTTAGTCGTAGTATTATCGAGATTGGACATCGATAATACGGAATAGACTAGTATTGCACTTGTGCGCGTTGTGGGAGCATAACGGCATAGTTCTCATATATTTAAGTATTGGATACTTATGCAAGTGTAATAGGAGGGTGTGTTTACCGATGGTACGAAAACAGCTTCGCTCTGGATAGACCCCTCGGAATTCCATTGGTAGTATGACTATGTGTCTATGGAAGTCCGAATCAGGGTAGGTATATTTGGTTTTAACCTGAGACTTGCATCGCTAATACTTGCGACAATCAATATACTTTGGTTTTGGTCGTCCAGGGCTTTAACAGGTTCTGTGTACGCCTCTTCTGGGTATATTGAGAATTGTAGTGTATTGGGTGTGATGTCAAGATGGAAGTATCACTTCAGTCATATGGAGATGATGGTCACGTAGGATAAGGAACTGATACTCTTGTATGCTGCATCTATCGGGATAATATGATTAGGTCATGTTTATCCGATTATAGAGACTAGTTACCAGAGATCTGATATATGCTTCGTACGGGGCATACACAATTCCAACCCCAGGCCTTGCATGTGACATCCGATACTGAATCGCAATACGCAATACTACGTTTACTACGCCTGATACAGATTATATATTCCTTTAAGAATATTTCTGGAGAATTGGGTAGGCACGGTGCTTTGCTAGAAGCCAACAATGTCTTGTAAATCGGTAAAAATGTAGTACTAGGTACGTACGTGTTCGGATAGTCCGACGACCGGATTTACTGCCAACATATCCAAGGATCTCATTGGTCGCTTCCCGAAGATTCACCGATGACGTACGTACGTACGCGAGCGACGTGAATAGTAATTTTGCTAGGCATAATTATTTAATTAAATTTGATTTAATTACGTCGCAACGGAAAATTCGTTAATTAGGAATTAACGAATCCAAGCCCGGAATGTGTTAGCGGGCCCACTCGGATTTTGAATCAAGTGGGGCCCATACTTGTCACATCACCTAGTTAACTTTATCAACTTTATGTTGATAGAAGTTGGTAGAATTTTTGGTTAACTTGTTTCTTACACAAGTGTCAAAATTGATGGACATTTACCAAATTTTTGTGTTTGGTATATCTTTTTGAATTTGGAAAGTCAAAACAACTTAACACATTCACTTTTCTTCTCTCCATTTCACGCCATTTTTGGAAACTCCCAACTCTCTCAATTTGTTCACTTTACCGTGAGCTTCAATGATGATAAGGAAGAGTTTTGTTGCAAAATTCATCCTAAGCTAGCACTTAAAGAGTCATTCAAATGTGATAGGGAAACCCATCTATGAGCATGAAATCTACACCCAAGCTTGGAGCTTGAAGATCCACACAAAGAGGAGCTTGAAGCACAAACAAGGGGCTTGGCCGGGAGTCTCAAGGAGCATAAATTTTTTTTGTGTTCATCGCATCACAAATCCGATCAAAGTGAGTATTTCCGCTACTTTACTTTGTTGTATTCGTACATTTCATTTCTTAATTTGATCTTGGTTTGACCTAGAAAACCCTAATAGCACACGATCTCATCTTAGGAATTTCCCTCTAGGATAGAAATGTACCTGTAGGGCGGGTGTAGCCATATTTTAAAACTTAATCTTAATGAATTTGGGGTTTCTTAGTTGACATAGAAATATTATTAATTATGTTATTTTGAATATTTGCTCTTGACCATCGAAAAAGACTTGTGTATATTGTAGTGTTTCAGGTTAATAAGCCAATATATTATACGAGTATAGAAAAACCAATTCATATTTAGAATAATATTGGGCAGATTCACATCCATGAATGTTCTCTTCATTGATTGCCTTTGAAATTTATTATAGTTATATTTAATTATTTTAGTTTTAGTCAAATTCAACCAACAATCATCTTCAATTTCAATTAGATACTCGTAGGTAGTTAGTTTCAATAATTAGTAACGTATGTGTGTGGACAACACAGAAAATCTGGGGCGACGCTGTTCTGTCCTAGGCTCGCGGCCTAGTTGGGAGTACGGAGTAGCCACGGGGGACTAAACCGGAGAGTAATGGAGTCGCCACCCGGTGTGAACCGGGAAAATAAGATTTAAGGCCGCACTCACCCCTCGCAAGGGAAGACCTCAAACCGTTGGGTTCGGAATGGTCCCTTACTTATGTCACTTGTAATAAAAGGATTTATGTAATAATTTTACCAGGCTTAAATAACATTTATTTCCAAAAATATCATGCTTCTAAATTCATATGCATACATCAACAAGTTCATCACAACATGCAACATCACATGACAATCTCATGAACATATTTCAATCCTATGATATGGAAAACTAAGAACAACATAATCATGCTTGAGTACTATCTCATGAACCTATTAACCAAATAACATGCTAACAGCCTAATCATGCTTGAATACAATCCCAAAAACACATAGAATGGATAAATGTAGGAATACAAATAATACGGTTGGCTATATAACACAAGAAAGATCAACCAAGAGGCAATTATGCATGAATATGATAAGACAGACTCAGTTCAGTGTGTGCGCATTCGTGTAGCGTTCGTAAACGCGTTCGAACGGTAAACAGAAGGTTCGCGTTCGTATGGCGTTTGATAACGCGTTTGAACGGAAATGAAACAGAATGCTCGCGTTCGTATGGCGTTTGATAACGCGTTCGAACGGAAATGAAACAGAATGCTCACGTTCGTATGGCGTTCGTAAACGCGTTCGAACGGAAATGAGACCTGATGCATGATAAGGTAAAAATGCATGCGCGTTCGAGTTGCGTTCGTAAACGCGTTCGAACGGGAACAGACCTGATGCATGAAATGGGACGCAATACATAAACAGCAAAATAAAGGGGCGCGGCGAAGTACTGCCGTAAAGGTGGCCTTTTGAGGGCTCTTGATCTCTCAAAGAGAGGACCTTTAGACCAACATACTAAGCCCATGCGCGTCACATCACATCATGCATACAAACATAAAGACAATCATATTATTCTAAGTATGTCCGATTGAACGTGTCTTGCATCCAACCGAACACACATCAACCGGCGCGGCAAAGCATCGTGGTAAAGGGCTTTAGCCCCTCCCCATAGGGGATCTCACATCGCACTTACTAAACCCATGCGCTCGGTTGAATCATGCATACGAAAATAAAGACAATCATATCAAACTAGGTATGCTCGATTGAACGTATCTCGCATTCAACCGAACACACATCAATCGGTGCGGCAAAGCGTCGTGGTGAAGGATTTTACCCCTCCAATTAGGGAACCTTTCATCGCACTTACTAAGCCCATGCACTCGATCATATCATATGGGAATAACCAACATACAGGATTTAAATGACAAGAAATAAATAAACCAAAGCAACGCCACACAAGAGAAGGTGCCGTTTACTCAAGTGGTACGCGGAGTTGTGTCCCATGTACAGACCGCACTACCGTCCATTCGGATTCGGCTACAGAATTACGTCTGGGTTTCCATCCTATATACCACAAGAGACGACACTCTTCCATTTCATTCAAGCCACAACATGCATCCATAAACGACTCTCATGCGAATAGAATTCAATAATAATAATAAAAAAAACGAATATAAACTAATGAAAATGTACCCTCAGGTCTAACCTTTTAAATCACCTCTCGGATGTACGGTACACGATCGTCGGAAGGGTGGATGCTCTGCAATTCTCCCGGTTCACTGGTTCACTGTTCTCGTTCGTTGTCTTACTGTTTTGAGTCGTTCTCCGTCTTTTGCTATTGTTTCCTTGTGGTTTCGCTGCCGTTTCCTCTTTATCTTTTGCTTATTCTTTTTGGGTGTGTTCCTCCTGTAATTTTTATGTGTGTTGTGTATGAGTTAGGGACTAGCTAGGGACTAGGGTTGAGAAGGTTGGTGAAGGGTTCTTTTTATAGGCAAAGGGTTAGGTTTGACAAGGAAAGGGATTTGATTAATTTAAAGAGGGATTTGATTTGGTGTTGGATAAGGGAAGCAAGAGATTTGATTGGTTTGGTTAAGGGAAGTCAAAGATTGAGGGGGGACAAATCTTGGCTAGATAGGGAAGGTTGAATATTTGATTGGCTTGGTTTAGGAATACAATATTTTAGATTGGTTGATTGATTTTAACTTGGTATGATTATATTTTGATTAGTATGTGATTTGTTTAATTTAGGCATGATTTTAGTTTAAGTTGGTAATTGTTTATTTTATGTTTGGTATATGTTTTATTTAATTATTTAATTAATTTAATTATTATCTTATTTAGTTAATGTTTTAATTAAAATTTATTTATTTAAATTGGGATGTGTTTTATGGGCTTTGGGGGGCTAACTGGGCTGGATGTGAGGCTAGCAGCAAAACCAGAATTACCGACACTGTTCGAACGCTTCCTCGAACGCGGCACGAACGCCCGCAATCTGTTTGACGTCGAACGTAAACACGAATGCAGCACGAACGAAAACAGTGAACCTTGTTTATTCTGAATTTCCCCTTCCGATGTCCGTTTCCCGTGACCTCCGTGACTTAAAAGGTAGTGTCTCCAAAATGAGACTCATCATAGGGACTTATGTGTAAAAATGCAGTGCCTACAGTCGCCCCCACTTGATGGGACTTGTGTAATGTGCAACAGTGACAATCCTATCAAAGTTATGCAATGCATTTCTACTTACCTGGCTCGCCAGCTGCCACTTGACTTACCATTTGTTGAGTTGATTTGGGTGGTGAGGTGCTGCGACCCCTGGTTCATTCCCGAACCGTGTTGTGATGTGGTCCATTCCCGAACCGTTGCCGTGAGATGTCCATTCCCGAACTGTTACTGTGAGGTGTTCATTCTCGAACTGTTACTGTGAGATGTCCATTCCTGAACTGTTACTGTGAGGTGTTCATTCCCGAACTGTTATCGTGAGGTGGTCCATTCCCGAACCGTTGCTGTGAGGTGTCCATTCTCGAACTGTTACCGTAAGGTGGTCCATTCTCGAACCGTTACTGTGAGATGTCCATTCCCGAACTGTTACTGTGAGGTGTTCATTCCCGAACTGTTATCGTGAGGTGGTCCATTCCCGAACCGTTACTGTGAGGTGTCCATTCTCGAACTGTTACTGTAAGTGGTCCATTCTCGAACCGTTACTGTGAGGTGTTCATTCCCGAACTGTTACTGTGAGGTGTTCATTCCCGAACTGTTATCGTGAGGTGGTCCATTCCCGAACCGTTACTGTGAGGTGTCCATTCTCGAACTGTTACTGTAAGGTGGTCCATTCTCGAACCGTTACTGTGAGGTGTTCATTCCTGAACTGTTACTGTGAGATGTCCATTCCCGAACTGTTACCGTGAGGTGTTCATTCCCGAACTGTTATCGTGAGGTGGTCCATTCCCGAACCGTTACTGTGAGGTGTCCATTCTCGGCTTGTTCATTCCTGAACTGTATTTCCATTCTTGGAGTGCCATTCCCGGCTTGTTCATTCTTGAACTGTCCATTCCCGGACTATATCTCCATTCTCGGAGTACCATTCCCGGCTCGTTCATTCTTGAACTGCCCATTCCCGGACTATATCTCCATTCTCGGAGTGCCATTCTCGGCAGAACTGATCTGATGTAATATGGGCCTCGACCCTGGGACTCATTCCCAAACTGTGTTTGATGTGGGCCTCGACCCTGGGACTCATCCCCAAAACTGATGTTGAAGTGGGCCTCGGCCCCAACTGCTACTGTCATGGGCCTCGCCCCCAGATTGATGCTGATGTGGGCCTCGACCCTCGGGATTCATCCCAAACTGTGTTTGATATGGGCCTCGACCCTGGGACTCATCCCCAAAACTGATTGCTGTAGTGGGCCTCGGCCCTAACTGCTACTGACATGGGCCTCGCCCCCAGACTGATGCTGATGTGGGCCTCGACCCTCGGGATTCATCCCACTGATACTGATGTGGGCCTCGGCCCTCGGGATTCATCCAAACTGATACTGGTGTGGGCCTTGGCCCTGGGACTCATCCCCAAAACTGATAGTGATGTGGGCCTTGACCCTGGGACTTATCCCCAAAACTGATACTGATTCGGGCCTCGACCCTCTGCGATTCATTCTCGAAAACTGCTGATATTGTACGGTTACTGCTTCTGGTTGGCTTGTATTTGACGCTTTCTATTTTTCTCCTTTGAAACCTGTTATTACAAAACAGAACAAACACAAAAAGGATGCGAATATGTTACGTGTATGCATGCATGCATGTTCCTATCCCGTCTGGTTAGGTCTTCCATCAATCCTCTTGGTGACTGCTTAGTCTTCTTTTCCTCAGGCAAACCACTGCTTCAATCTGTCTATGTTGATCGGCTCGGTGAACTAATTCCCTTCCAAGTCTGATAGTTTCACTGCCTCTATTTCCCAATTTCTGAATGTCTATCTTATCTTTTCTGTTTGCTTATTGCGAAGGTTCCCCGTGTTCATCACTGGATTCCATAGTACCAAGGTTGAATACTTTTCTCAAATATACTCATATTGCAGAAGAGTTTCAGCGAAATGAACGTCTTTATTATTGTTGAGGAAAAGAGTTCGAACAAGTAACAAAATCAATGTCATTAAAAAAACTGGATCAAATAGACTAGGAGGAACATCTCCATCATCCACAGCACTGCCTTCTTCCTCGGCCTATGGTTCTTCACTGTCATCCATGTAAGAAGCTTGGTGGTTGAGGGCTTCTTTTCATGGGTTGGGTATTTTATGGGAATCTATGAGATCTTGAATTTCATGCCTGAGGCGGGTGCAGTTGTCGGTGTCATGGCCATGTAGCTGGTGGAAGTGACAATAAAGGTTCACATTTATATGTGGTGGTGGGGGGTGCGGAAGTGGCTTGCCTTCTAAGGGTTTCAAGATTCCTTGTCCCTGTAACTTTTCAAATACCTTCGACAAAGGTCTACCAAGGTCGGAGAATTGACGGTTCCTGATGGCAGCAACCTCGACAGTAGCGGGCTTAGTCTCAGAATACCCCCCAAGAGTCCGCCTATTCTGGCCATAGGACTTTTTTTTTCAGCCTCTTCTTCCTCAATATCCATGACAGTTTCCCTCAACTGTCGAAAATCAGAAATCATTGAAGTCATCCTCCTCAGCTTACTATAAATAAGGACCTGGTGCCCTTGATGATCATTTTGATTTGGTCCTTCTCAGAGGGCCGAGTCTGCATTTTCAGGAGCTGGCTTCTCCAGCGGTCTACATACTCCTTGAAGCTTTCTTCCGGCTTCTGCTTAGTGTTCACCAAATCACGGAGTGACAAGTCAATTTCCAAGTCTGTAACATACTGCTTCAGAAAAGCATCAGCTAGTTCCTTCCAATCTTCCTTAACCTTCTTCTCAAGGCTATGATACCAAACCACAGGTGCCCCCTCGAGTGACATCCCAAACATCTTTTGGACTTGCGCGTGTGTGATAGGCCCATTGAACTCATTACTGAGACATATTGCTGCAGATGGACCCTCGGGTCTCCATTCCCATTAAACTTGGCCATGTCGGGCATTTTAAACTGAGCTGGCAGTTGTTCTCCGAAGGTCATTGCCTCATAGTCTAACAACTCTTCATGTTACCCCTCATTTTACGGGTAACTGTTTCAACCTGATCCCGAAGCTTCTGAAATTCTGCCTGAGACCCAATCACTTTGCCTGTTGCATACTCTGCCATGTCATCATCAAAAGTGGGGATATCATCCCCCAACCCATTCGGAGGCTCCTCGCGCCTCACATTCTCAGAATTTCCCCCAGCACGGGGCACAGCCATACCAGCCATAGCAGTAGTCAAGGCTTGCAACTGTTCAGTAATCTTGGCGAAGCCATTTTCCAACTGATCTATCCGGGATACCTCAATATCTGATTCACTCATGTCTGTTCTCAGTATTTTGGTGAGTCTTCCCTCTTTTCTAACCCAACGGGAATCTATGATGGCTTTCAGAACGCAAGGGTTAACATGATGTATGTATGCATGAGGTGCATGAGATGCATGTAACATACATAACATACTAAATCAACTAAAATTCTCAAACAAATCGGCCCGTTATCATTTTAGAATCTTCCGGGCTAATCGTCATAGGAGTGAACCCATCCCAGTTTAAATGGCCCAATGAGTTCACATCTCATGACAAAGTGCCCGACTAAACCCAAATGAAACGTTCCAAACACAAGCACAAGGTGGCCCACCAACACTTAGAAGCCTTTGGCCCAATAGTCATGGAATACATCCTTGTCCCAGTTTAAATGGCCCAACAAGCCCATATCCCATGACAGATGGTCCAAATGGATCCAAACGATGATGTTCCCAAACACAAGCATAGAAGGGAGATAATGCAAACATGACATAATAATTTTTACATAATGGCCCATCAACATTTCAGAAGCCTTGGGCCTAATAGTCATACAGTACGAACTTGCCCCAGTTTAAATGGCCCAGCAAGCCCGCATTTCTGACAATAGTCCAACTGCATCCAAATGAGGATGGTCCATAAGCACATTCTCAAGGAAATAATTGTTACTTTAACCATACAACCGGTCTATGGGTGGATTTGCAAGAGTATGGACAAAGGCTCTCACCGGCGAAGGATGGCCTACAACTAGGTCTCCCCACTCAAGGGTTCGAGCAACCAAGTGAGCGCACCCCTTTTTTATACACTAAGGTACGTGCCAATGAGCTATGGTGTGTGACGGACTGTCAAATGGATTTCCCGTTGTAGATCCCCCAGAGGGAAGGTGGAGCGAGGCTCACTTAAATACACAAGCCTCTTAGGCTCTTATCGCTTGTTGTCAGGAATAAACAACGAGTCATCCAAATTAGTCCATCACAATAGGCTACGAGTAGATGGCTATCTAGGTGTCTTCACAGCTTTTCCTTCTAGAAAGGTAGTGAATGAAGGAAGACACCAAACCATTACCTAGCCTAAAAATGCCTTTGATTAAACCATCACTTTATCCACTATAGACACGGTCAATTAAAACATAAATCCAAACATCACAAGTCAATATTTCGAGGCCAATTCTCTATCCCCAGTGGAGTCGCCAGACTGTGGACAACACAGAAAATCTGGGGCGACGCTGTTCTGTCCTAGGCTCGCGGCCTAGTTGGGAGTACGGAGTAGCCACGGGGGACTAAACCGGAGAGTAATGGAGTCGCCACCCGGTGTGAACCGGGAAAATGAGATTTAAGGCCGCACTCACCCCTCGCAAGGGAAGACCTCAAACCGTTGGGTTCGGAATGGTCCCTTACTTATGTCACTTGTAATAAAAGGATTTATGTAATAATTTTACCAGGCTTAAATAACATTTATTTCCAAAAATATCATGCTTCTAAATTCATATGCATACATCAACAAGTTCATCACAACATGCAACATCACATGACAATCTCATGAACATATTTCAATCCTATGATATGGAAAACTAAGAACAACATAATCATGCTTGAGTACTATCTCATGAACCTATTAACCAAATAACATGCTAACAGCCTAATCATGCTTGAATACAATCCCAAAAACACATAGAATGGATAAATGTAGGAATACAAATAATACGGTTGGCTATATAACACAAGAAAGATCAACCAAGAGGCAATTATGCATGAATATGATAAGACAGACTCAGTTCAGTGTGTGCGCATTCGTGTAGCGTTCGTAAACGCGTTCGAACGGTAAACAGAAGGTTCGCGTTCGTATGGCGTTTGATAACGCGTTTGAACGGAAATGAAACAGAATGCTCGCGTTCGTATGGCGTTTGATAACGCGTTCGAACGGAAATGAAACAGAATGCTCACGTTCGTATGGCGTTCGTAAACGCGTTCGAACGGAAATGAGACCTGATGCATGATAAGGCAAAAATGCATGCGCGTTCGAGTTGCGTTCATAAACGCGTTCGAACGGGAACAGACCTGATGCATGAAATGGGACGCAATACATAAACAGCAAAATAAAGGGGCGCGGCGAAGTACTGCCGTAAAGGTGGCCTTTTGAGGGCTCTTGATCTCTCAAAGAGATGACCTTTAGACCAACATACTAAGCCCATGCGCGTCACATCACATCATGCATACAAACATAAAGACAATCATATTATTCTAAGTATGTTCGATTGAACGTGTCTTGCATCCAACCAAACACACATCAACCGGCGCGGCAAAGCATCGTGGTAAAGGGCTTTAGCCCCTCCCCATAGGGGATCTCACATCGCACTTACTAAACCCATGCGCTCGGTTGAATCATGCATACGAAAATAAAGACAATCATATCAAACTAGGTATGCTCGATTGAACGTATCTCGCATTCAACCGAACACACATCAATCGGTGCGGCAAAGCGTCGTGGTGAAGGATTTTAACCCCTCCAATTAGGGAACCTTTCATCGCACTTACTAAGCCCATGCACTCGATCATATCATATGGGAATAACCAACATACAGGATTTAAATGACAAGAAATAAATAAACCAAAGCAACGCCACACAAGAGAAGGTGCCGTTTACTCAAGTGGTACGCGGAGTTGTGTCCCATGTACAGACCGCACTACCGTCCATTCGGATTCGGCTACAGAATTTACGTCTGGGTTTCCATCCTATATACCACAAGAGACGACACTCTTCCATTTCATTCAAGCCACAACATGCATCCATAAACGACTCTCATGCGAATAGAATTCAATAATAATAATAAAAAAAACGAATATAAACTAATGAAAATGTACCCTCAGGTCTAACCTTTTAAATCACCTCTCGGATGTACGGTACACGATCGTCGGAAGGGTGGATGCTCCGCAATTCTCCCGGTTCACTGGTTCACTGTTCTCGTTCGTTGTCTTACTGTTTTGAGTCGTTCTCCGTCTTTTACTATTGTTTCCTTGTGGTTTCGCTGCCGTTTCCTCTTTATCTTTTGCTTATTCTTTTTTGGGTGTGTTCCTCCTGTAATTTTTATGTGTGTTGTGTATGAGCTAGGGACTAGGGACTAGGGTTGAGAAGGTTGGTGAAGGGTTCTTTTTATAGGCAAAGGGTTAAGTTTGACAAGGAAAGGGATTTGATTAATTTAAAGAGGGATTTGATTTGGTGTTGGATAAGGGAAGCAAGAGATTTGATTTGGTTTGGTTAAGGGAAGTCAAAGATTGAGGGGGGACAAATCTTGGCTAGATAGGGAAGGTTGAATATTTGATTGGCTTGGTTTAGGAATACAATATTTTAGATTGGTTGATTGATTTTAACTTGGTATGATTATATTTTGATTTAGTATGTGATTTGTTTAATTTAGGCAAGATTTTAGTTTAAGTTGGTAATTGTTTATTTTATGTTTGGTATATGTTTTATTTAATTATTTAATTAATTTAATTATTATCTTATTTAGTTAATGTTTTAATTAATATTTATTTATTTAAATTGGGATGTGTTTTATGGGCTTTGGGGGGCTAATTGGGCTGGATGTGAGGCTAACAGCAAAACCAGAATTACCGACACCGTTCGAACGCTTCCTCGAACGCGGCACGAACGCCCGCAATCCGTTTGACGTTCGAACGTAAACACGAACGCATCACGAACGAAAACAGTGAACCTTGTTTATTCTGAATTTCCTCTTCCGATGTCCGTTTCCCGTGACCTCCGTGACTTAAAAGGTAGTGTCTCCAAAATGAGACTCATCATAGGGACTTATGTGTAAAAATGCAGTGCCTACAATGTGATAACTCCTCGTGAGATTGATAACTTTTATACTACTTGAGCGATACGTGCGCTTGCGTAACGTGTGAAAATCGTGATCAAGTTTTTGACACCTTTGTCAGGGACTTATTTATCTATCATTTTTAATTTTGAGGTTAGATACTTTACTTGTATCTAAGTATTTTTCTTTTGATCTTTCTTTCTGTTTTTTTTTGTTTTTTTTTACTCCAGATGATCGAAGTAATGGAGTACCATTGGGCGATGGAGGCATTAAGAGTTATAAGAGATGATGTTACACCCTATGTCGGGGAGACATGGTCCGATTTTCCGAGGCCTGTTGTCCAACCTAACAACTATCAGTGGATGTCAGAGAGAAGTGGCAACATATGCTCAAGCCTTTCAGAGCACGATGATGAGATGTGAGATATGTGAGAGTAACCACTCGAGTGATCATTGTAGTTCAACTACAATCCTGGCAGGAAAAAATCATCACACTTCTACATGGCATAACAATGAAACACCTGCATATCTCATTGAACCATATTATCCTTTTTATCCACCATAAGCCCAAGAATTTCCTCAAGAATCAAAATCATCTGTGGAGGAACTACTTATGTCGACAGTCGAGCTGAACAAGCTTGTTATTGAGCTGAACAAGGTAAACGCAAGAAGTATGGATGGAGCTGAAGCAATGGTTCAAAGTCAAGAGGCATCCTTACAGAAATGAAAGACCAATTGAGACAATTAACTAATAAACAGAGCTACATACCTCAAAGAACACTGTCAAATGACACTGAAGTAGCCCTCGAGAGTCGAGAGATTCACAAAGACACCGTAATAGGGAGAGAGGCAGATCCGTATAAAGAATCAGGGTATTATATCACGAGCCCGTACAAGCAGAGTCTCGAATTGATCTAGATAACCCTTTGGTCACTAAGTGCATTTATGAGGAGACACAAGTAGAAGATGACTTTCAAAATTACTTATGGGGTACAATGAAGTTGATATCAGCAATTACTATTCCAGCATTCAAATGCATTAATCATCAAATTGTAATTGATCAAACCAAGAGTCATCTATTAATTTTTGTTCCCCAAATTAAGGAGAGGAAAGCATTTTACTAAGATTGAATGAGGTGAAATAATCTTTATAAGAATAAATGTGGAGTTTTTAAATTAATGTGAAATTAGTAATATAATGATATGTATGTTAAGATATTATTAAATTATTATAATACAATTGTGTGGGGTTTGTGGTAAGGTTTGCACGAATCTGTGTGATTCTGACATGGTCACTGCCACTGCTCGTCAATGGAAGATGAAGAGCATTTAAAGTTATAAATACTCTCCATCTTTCATCCTTTCTCAATCTTCGAGGCCTCGCTCCTATATTTATTTTCTACTTTACCTAGTTAGGCAATTGGCTGCCATCCGACTAAAACTTTTGATTACGTGAATAAATAATTTGACATGATGATCCAGAAATACTTCAATATTTTGTTCCCACACCGAAGCAAGAAAAAGGCAGCAGATGCCAACCTGCTTATCTCATAAGTTAATCAACGAGCCTCACAAAAATCGAAACAAATAACAAACACACAAAGGAAAAACAAAATACTTGGCACATTTTGATCCAACACAAACAAAATATGAACATTTCACTTATAGTAGGAGTAATTTTTATGCCCATGGTGGGAATTAGCAGTAAAGTTGAAAACTCTGAAAACAGTCTAGCATTATATATGCTAAGAAGAATTTTAGTAGATTTAATCAAGCTTCATGGAAGGGATAAACACTAATTTATGATATGAATCAAAATTTTATTTGATACAAGTCAGCTCAAAACATATAACTCACACATGATGGAATAGTCAGACTTTTGTGATCCACCATAGTACACAAATGGAATGACCGTCGAACATCAATGTCATGACCAAGTCCACAAGATTGAGATCACGATCTTCCTGAAGTCGATTTCTGACATTTACGTAGTTTTTTAGTTCACTGCAAAGTTCTTGGACCGTAGTAAGAAAGATATGATAGATGATAATAAAACACATCATTGACCATGCCACCTTCTCCACCAGGAAGGAGAAGGTCGCTCAGCAGGAGGAGGTGTAAGGAGGTCCAGCATGGTTTGCTTTTCTTTCGGGGTCAATGGGACACCTCTAACAAGGTTCAAAGCCATGATGTGTACATTAGTCTTTTGCCTGTGCCTGTTGTATGCCCATATTCCTGCAGCAGCACCTGCAACCAGAAGCTGTCCCCAAAAACTTTCATGTAAGAATTGACCATTAATTTAACTGGTTCTCTTAAGCCCTAAAACTGACCGGTGATAGCCACAAGGCCGCAGTCTGCAAATCAAATTTTGGGGCATAAAGTACGGTCTCCCCAAAATCATCCTCAAGCTTTTTGTAGACCTCTTTATCTGTTTTCCCAGCTTGAATCTCATCACGAATTAACTGCAGCATTATTGCAAATATTATCAGTACACAGGTTTAAATATTCTAACTTGTAAAGTGGACACGAATATGGTTAAAACATAAATAAAGGAGAAATGGTGTAGCAGGAGCTGAAATCATCATGTCCCCAAGGGGCGCAGCCCAGCGGTTTGAGCATGAGAGTTTGTCTTCAAGATCCCAGGTTCAAGCCCTGAGTAGCACCCTAGCCTAAGACTGCACCGGTTTACCCACGCATCCATACCGGGGTCATACTGGGATGACGTGAGGTTTTCCCGATATTCCAAAAAAAAAAAAAAAGAAGACGGAGATGAAATTATATGGTGACGCCTATTAAATATGATACAACCGGCGAATGAAATGTGCTACCAAATCAAGCTCTAGACCATAAATAATTTATCGTTGAGGATTCCCTCAGAACCATGTCATTGATCCTATTGAAGGAAATAGTACTAAGTTGTTGATAATACTTCCTGTTGAAAATACTTTTTTCTTTACTGATAAATCCAACTAGTCAGATAAAACTAATTAAATAGTTTGAATTACAGTGGTGAGAATCTTATGACCACCACCTACAGAAAGAAACAACTTTCCTGTATCAATATTCATCTCTAAGCAAAAGAATTACCTTTCTAAGGAGAATGGCAACATCTGCTTGTGACTCTTCAATAGATTGACTCCCACACTCAGTGCAGCGGACATTGCGACTAATGTTTCTTGCCCTGGCATCAGCCATTTGTTTCTTTTTAAACTCATCATCATTACTTGCCATTGTCGTCAGTGTGTTTAACGGCTAATCCAAAGAAGCTATCAAAACCCAAGCACACCCAAACAAGAAAATAAGTGTCAGCAAGAAGCACCTGAAACACTTTGGTGATCGTTTCCTAGTTCTTTGCAATTTGTATTAGACAAAAATAAACTTTGTTTAAGCTTAGTTGGGGTTTAAAAGTTTAAACCCTTCTCCTTATGGAGTTGCTAATATACTAGAAGGTATGGGTGCTGGATTTAATCTCTGTGTTTGGATGAGAATCAAACGGTTGAAATTAAATCTTAACTTTTAATATATTAAAAATATTTAGAAAATCGATCACCTAAATATTTGGTAACTTGAAATTTTGGCTATTAAACGTGAAAATTTTGGGCATTGAATAGGAAAATATAAGCATTAAACATGAATTTTGTCTTTTACAACAAAGGCAAAAGATTTGACATTAAATTTAGAAAATCGGTCACATAAATATTTGGTAACTTGAAATTTTGGTTATTAAATATGAAAATTTTGGGCATTGAATATAAAAATATAAACATTAAACATGAATTTTGACAATAAAGACAAACGATCCGACATTGATTTAGATTAACCTGAAAATTTTGGATATTAACCTGAAATTTTAGACATTAAACATGAAAATTAAGGTAATAAACATACAAAATCTGCAAACCTGAAATTTTGGGCATGCAATATGAAAATATGACATTGAACATGATATCATTGTAGAGAATCCCAAACATGTTTTTCACATTGTTATTTCCTCCATCAATATCCAATTTCTCTTGCCATTTCTTTTAGTTTTTATTGATTTATAAACTCATCATCCTTTTGTCACTATTATCAATTTATTGATGTCGATTTCTCTGATTTTTAAATTCCAACCGTTTTATAATTTTAAAATTATAAAATATTTGAACAAAATAATATTAAATTTTTATCATCAAATTTGATATATAGTAGAACCTCTCCTCTATTTAGTCATATTGTTGGGACCAACCTAATTTTATTCCTAAAGGAAGATTATAACTAAATAAAGGTTTGGTAATAAAAAATATTATTTTACTTTGTTTTCTTTAGTTCAAGTGATATAAAACTAAAATATGCATTATATTAATAACTATAAAACATAAATATTGAGAAATGAGATAGACTAGTTTCAAAAAAACCTTACATATATCTTTGCCTGAAGTATCCAAAGTGCAAGAAACATAAACTAATGAATAATAATAATACTAAAAAATCAGAATGCAGAACTTTAATCACATAATTGTATAAAATGCCAATATGATAGTTTAATCACATTTGAACAGTTTTAATAATCAAACTTTTACATTAATACAATAATACCAACAAGTTAACTGTGAACATAGCCAAATAATGAGTAACCAGGTAAAGAAATTAAAAATAAATAAAAAAAAAACCCACTCCAAATGCTTCACGAAGTCCATTAGCCCTACAATTTCATAGGCATTCGCTTTCCGTATTTTGAATCCAAATTCGAAAATCAGAAAATAAAATATCGAAAAAAAGAAACCTCACTTGTAACGCAATTTCTGTTACAACTCAGGCAGAGGAAGTGGCTCAAAATATATTAAGTTTTTTTTTTTTTTTTTTGGAGAAGTATATTAGGGTTTTTAAATGGGCTAAAATTTAATTATGGATTTCAAATTGGGCTGGGCTTTTTTAAAATTGAATTAGAATTTCAGAATTGGCTGGAATTTTAATTATTTTGGTTGGAAACATCAGGCGCGCTTTTTTGCGCTTTGGAGCTTCTGGGCTTTTCATGCGCCTAGGAGACTGCGCCGGGATTCAATCTCAAAAAGCCCCATTGATGCGCCTGGGCTTTTTTTTTGCGCCTAGGCGCTCTTTTTGGGGCTTTTACATACGAGCTAATGTAGACCAGCTAGCTAGACAAGTTTAACGGTGGACTATTTTCAGTTGGCATAAACTTATAAATTTCTAACTCCATGGCTTGTTGGTCCTCCAACTGATTAACTGCTTTCATTAAACTAAACTAGTTCATTAACAAGTGACATGAATCAAGGCACACATGTAGCACCAAGGGACAAGGCCAAGAGCATGGAACCATTGCAAGTACCAGAAAGGCCAATTACAAGACAAAAGGCCAAGAAGATTAGAGAAGCAATGGCGGGACTAGCTGAGACTTTCATGGCCGACTGTAACAGACAAGTCAGGGGCACACTGGAGATGCAGGTGGGCTTCAATGGAGAGGGCCCAAAGCTATTTCACTTGTGGCCCAAATCACATCCGAGTGACGCTCACAATCCCATTTTGAAGACAGGGACCTATTTGAAGAATTTGGCCTAATTCTTACCATTTTGTAATTCGGCCAAACCTTGTAATTTTTTATCATTTTGTTTCATATGTTGACTTTATTTTTGATGTAATTAAGCTAGTTGACCAGGTCATATGGTTAATTATGCTTAGAACCTACCTAATTTTACAAGCACCTCAAATAGTAGCTTGGATAAGCACCTCAATTTTTGCTTAAACTTGATTAATTTTTAATCTTGTTTATGTTATATTTAGGTGGGAAAAGACATTTGAGGACGTGCTTGAGTGAAAGCAAGGGTAGTTTTTAGGAGTTAAAAGTCATTTCACCCATTAACGGCATTTTGGTCATTTCAGCCAATTAGGTCAAGTTTGTCTTGTACTATATAAACAATTCTTCTTCTTAGTGAAAGAACCCACGACATTTTCATCAAAAAACTTGCTATTTTAAGCTTTTAGCTATGGCTAAATTCATGGTAAGGGAGAGATTCCCCTTATTCAGGTGTTAATCGACTTATCTAAGCTTGGTAAGCTTAATGGCGTCTCCAAGCTAGCAAAGTTCTCCTCTGATTTCATGTTTTGAGTTATCATTGACATGATTTCATGGTAGTTTAGGGCTGATCTTGGATGGATTTTGTTCCTGCAAAATCATTGATCAAGGTTCTTGGGGACAAACTAGGGATTTACTTGGTTTCCTTCAAACAAGTGGGTTCCTTGTGGCATCACTTTTTCGATGGACTGATTCTATATCAGCTAAGTTCCATTGTTTCACAATGCACATACTGAGAATCACAATACAGATTGAGCCTTTATACTACAGTTTTTGCAATCAATTTCCTAGTCATTGTATATGTCATGTGTGTTCCAAATTCCAATCTACTCATTTTGACATTAATTTTAGTGTTTGCACTGTAAATTCTATAAGTTGCAAATGAAATATCCTAAAGACAACTTGCTGTGTTTCATTCAACAAATATCCGCCTACTCAATTGAAAATTTGTCATCACAATACCGCCCACTCAATTCATCAGATGCTCTACAAGATTCAACCCCATCGTGTCATTTTCTTGATTGAGATATTTACTAACTCAGAAGATTAATGAATTTTATTATGGTTCAAATGACATTTTCCAAAAGCCCAATCATGCATTTTTATAGGATCCAAGAACAAATTCATCTTCATTATTTCTCTCAAACACACGAACAAATTATAATATCGTTCAAAAACCCAAAAAAAAAAAAAATACAACAAAAAATTTATAAGAGTTTCCACTATCTGCCCAGATTCAAGTAAACTTATATTTATATTTAATAAATCTAAGCAACAGAAAAAAAAGATAAGGAAAAAAAGTTACCGAATCAGTAGTAATATCAAAGAGGCTAGATCGGCGGCGGCGACAGTTGAGATTGCTCCAGCGAAGAAAGTATTTATGCGCGTGACAGGCCACCTACTCCGGCGTCCTCGGCTTCAAGAAGTTTCTAGAAATCCCTCCCCAATCTCCGCAGCTTCCGTATAGGGTTTAATTCATAAAGCAAGGAAAAAATCGCTGGCTTTAAATAAAGAAAATGTTATTTGCCTAAATTGTTGGGGTTAAATAGAGAACAGTTGTTGGGCTTAAGTAAAAGAAAATGTCATTCTACCATAATTGTCTGCCTTCGGTTAGCCTCGAAAAATCAACAGAAGGAAAATATGAAGTTATATTGATTAAAGTAAATATCAAAAAAGATATTCATTAAATTATATAAACACAAAGTTTCTGTGATAAAATAAATTTATCATTACCGATTACGATAGTGAGAATACTATGCAAAAATGATTAGACATTCAATTATGACAGATGAAATCTTTTAGAGCGCAGATGACATGTCGTTTTGGTCTTATGAGAGTGTTTTTTTAGAAAAATCAGGTTCGACGTGGTAACTTCTATGGTTCATATATTTCTCATGTTTTGTAAAATTAAAAGATCACATGTTCTAGTTTTTAAAATATCTTAGAACATGCCATTATCAATTTTGTACAATAAGATATTAAGGTCCAAAATTGGAAGAAAATCATTTTTTGTAAAATTAAAAAAAGAATGCATTTTCTTCATTTTTCGTGCATGATCATGCATTTTGTGTGCAAGCTAACTAGAATACATGTATTAAAGCTACTTATACCAATGTTGGGAAAATCCATAAATGGTCCATTTATGATCTAACCAAATATGTCTTACTAGTTCTAAATTTATTCACAAACATATTGAAATAAATCGAAGTATTTCACAACACAATTGCATAATTTACTTCTTGTAAAGATGTCATTAATCAAACTTAATTGATTGCTTATCTCAAAGAGAATAAGCTCATATTTATATGAGGGGAATTCAAGTTACTGTATTATCTCATGCATGGCTTCCTATTCACTCGCATGCACTTGAAAGCAAACGTTGATTATTATGTAATTACATGCATTTGGATCTCCACCATACGTTCCTACATCTTAAGATTTTGTGTTAGTTAAAAATAGTGGAAAACACTAAAATTTTGCATAATTTAGGTGATTAAACACTATATAATACTCTTGGATGGTATCGTTCACCCAATCTTTATCTTGAGTGCAGTGGAATGAATAGTAATTCTCTCTTCTAGTAGCCCAACTCTAGTAAGCATATAGACATCTAACCAGACCATCATTGAGCTTAAGAAAATAATAGAAATGTGAATTAACAAGACCTCTATGGAATGCATATACTCACCTATCCACTTAGAGCCTAGTAAGGAAAAGAACCAATAAAGAATAATATTTGACAGAATAAACGGATCTCGAGACGGCTAGATGGCCGAACATATAAGTTCAACGGAACATAGGTAAGAAGCATGTGATATAATAGTTTGAAGTCACAGTAAGTCAAGCCAAATTTAGAAGTCATCGTGGAACTAGAAGCCCTTAACGGAGTAAAGGCTTAAAAAAGCGAAGGGACAAGAAATCGACTCTCGGGAATATAATATATAACTCATAAAGAGTCTCACTATATTGAGATGGAAGAACTAGATAGAGAGTATCACCTGAACCAAAAGATTTAGTAGAGATGTTCTAAGCAATCGAAGTTGATGGAGTTTCCAGGGGAGTAAAGACATAAGGAGTTCAAGGAACTGAGATAAGAATGAAATCTAAGTAGCAGAGTAAACTTCATAAAGGGGAATAACAAATGGAGTATAGTAGAACTGAGAGAGAGAGTAACGACTTAAGACGGTTAAGCAACAGAGACTAGTAGAAAGAAGTACAAAGGCAACATGATGGAGTTCTGAGAGAGCATGACTCTAGAAAAGGTTCACAATAAGAGTTAGTATGATCGAAAGTCGGAAAGCGGATCATGAGTGAAGTTGAAGCAGTAGATAAGAAGGAATTGAAAATACACTCAGTAAGGTCATTAAAGGAGTTATATTATAGAAAGGCAATGAAGAATTCTAGGTATACATAAAGTCAAATGAAGCGAATATTATCGACTGTAATACAAAGTACAATAATGATACATTAAGTGTGGAGAGTAGCAGAAGCCCCATGTGATATTCAAGAATTATTATGATCATGGCAAGAGATA
Organism: Zanthoxylum bungeanum; assembly: GCA_019454045.1. Taxonomy (NCBI): domain Eukaryota; kingdom Viridiplantae; phylum Streptophyta; class Magnoliopsida; order Sapindales; family Rutaceae; genus Zanthoxylum; species Zanthoxylum bungeanum. The sequence continues at coordinate 44,249 of SKCR01030021.1, forward strand.
TAAGAAATGAGGATAAACGATTCAATTGGAACACTCGTGGATATGACCATATTAGCACGAGTATACCGGAGGACGAGCTCGAGATAGTGGATACTGATGGCAGTCACTAGGGGGTTCGGTTCACCATGTCAAGTCAGAGACAGTGTTCAGTTCAGTCATAGTCAAGAAAAGTCATGTATCATACATGTTGTATAGTAAAGATTGCATATGTAAAGTATTATTAGTGTTCACCATCAGAGTTGTAATGTGTAGTCAATTGAGTATTTAGTATGAGAAGTATTATGCATTTATATTATTGAGTAGGGCAATGGTCTCATGCATGAGTTCACGTATGAGATAAGATTAATAATATTGAGCAGAGTCAGAAGGTCAGAGGCTCATGGGGATAGTACTGTCTATTCCTTGCTGATAGCATCTCCATGAGAGGGTTATAAAAATGGTATCAGAGCATGGTCTAGGGAGTCAGTGACTGCAGTGGGTAGAGTGCTGGGGTCTTATATTCGTAGTATGGCCGAGATACTAGTATACGAGACACTACCTCTCTAGTATCTGATCCTCGAGTACATCCTCAAGCCTTATAGACAGGTTAGTAAGAATTCCCAAGTTATCTGAATTTTTTTTCTTAGTAAAAGTAACAAAAATCCTTATTCTAGTTAATGATTCTTCTTTAGTTATCCTGGCCTATTAGCAGAAGTTCAAGACAAGTTGTGAGGACAGATAGTAAGGTTCTGAAAATATTCACTTCAGAGAGTAAAAGAGAAAGAGAAAGATAAAAGAAAAGTACGATGTATAGATGCTCAGAGTAACCAGAAGTAACTAGAAGTAGAGATGCAGAAAAAGATAAATAACGAAGTACCAGAACCTGTAGTAGTAAAGGGAATAGAAAAGCCTGAACAAGAGAAAAATTTCAAATAGACCTAAGTAGGGTTCTTTCCCTTCATGTAAGACTCATCCCTTCCAAATAAGTCTCATTCCCTAATCAAAAAATTCCTTCTAGTAGACATAATAGCCTTGAGTACCTCATATAAATAGCAAGTTCTCAGAGTAATGAAGAATAGTTAGGAAGATGAAAGAAGCAAGAAACCAAGATTAGATGTGGGAGTTTCAATAGACAAGAGATTCCAAAAAGGATGAAGAAATTTTAGATCCCCAAACCCAGGTTCGTAAGCAAGTGAATGAAGGTCGTAAGCTAAGAGGATTAGTTATCATAACCCAAGCAATCCAACATAAATACGACCCTAAACTACCTGGATTCTCACCCCCTCAGTAATATCGGTTAAATAAGTTGTCTTGAATGAGTCTATCTCATACCTATCTTATATGAGTAATAGACTATACCAAGATATATATATATATATATATCTAAAGTTTGAGTAATTAAGTCCGTAGGGGTGTCTTAACACCTAGTGCCCTAAAGCCAACTGGTTTGGGAGTCACTGACCCAAAGCTCGCTACATAGATGAAATATATTGTATATAATAAAAAAAAATTCAAAAAAAAATCAGAAATATCAGAAAAAAAAAAATTATTCCATTGCTTAAAAAATGTGTGAATTCTGATAAAACTGTAGGACAAAAATATTACTCACTTTTCAACTACACTTGTGACTATTGTGGTTGGTTAATATTTTATTGGCTGTGTATATGGAGAATGGTAAAAATAATCAGAGAATTTACTTATTCGGTAATTTAGAAAGAAACAAAACAATAATTGACTTGGATAAGAAGTTTCACTTGTTTAGTCACTAATTTTTTTTTTAATTCTCTTTTCTCTTTTCCTTTTGCTTTTGTGTGCATTAGTTTTACTATCTTTTTACTTTTATCAAACGTTTGTGGGTATCGTTGCTGTAAGCCCTCACGAGACTACAACTCGTCCACTAAGGACACCTAGGGGTTTAAAGGCTTGTTGCATATGCTAAATGCAATCGTGATCCATAGGAAAGTGTGTAGGACACAGAAATGGACGACGCTGTTCCGGGCTCGCGGCCCGGTCGGGAGTACGGAGTAGCCCGTGAGGGACTAAACGGAGAATGAAATGGAGTCGCCACCCGGTGTGAACCAGGAAAATGATTTAAGGCCGCACTCACCCCTCACAAGGGAAGACCTCAAACCGTTGGGTTCAGAATGGTCTCTTACTTATGCCACTTGTAATGAACGGATTTGTGCAATAATTTAACTAAGTCTACACAACATATATGTCCAAGAACAACCTAAATCTAGTTCACATTCATAAAAATAAATCCTATGTCTAAGTCATCATGTTTTAAAGGTAAGTTTTTCATCATAATGGCAAACATACGATAACACACAATAATCTCATAAGCATGTTGAATTATCAAACACGAAAAATAAATAAAAACCTAAACATAAACGTAAATTAAATTCCTATTGTGAAAGAAAGTAATTAAATCATGCATAAAGAAACAATATACTAACAACTAAATCATGCTTAGAAATAGATAACATACTAACGACTAATCATGCCGAAACACAAGATTGGGCGAAACGAAATATGCGTGTCTCTCAAGTGGTACGTGGCATTGTATCCCGAGTGCAAACTGCAATACCGTCCATTCGAATTCGGCTATGTGAAGGTGGGAAAGATGGACTGTGTGGGTGAGTGAGGGGCTTGGTCAGGGCAGTGGCGTGAAGGCTGTATGTGAGTGTGTAGTTTGTGTGCGTGAGTGAGGGCTGTGGTGTGTGCAGTTTTAGGGCAATGCTGTTAGGGTATTTTGCGGCAGTGAGAGGCTGATGAAGGTATGTGAGGCGTGATGGGCTGATGAGGGCTAGGTAAGATTTGTGGCTGCTGGGCGATGTGGGAGTGAGGCTTGCGCTGCTAAGGACGTGAAGGCAGGTGACTTTTTGAAGGCTTGTGGGACGCGTAGGCAGGGGCTGTTAAGGGCTTGGTGAGACGCGTAGGTGGGGCTGCTAAGGACGTGAAGGCAGAGGGCGTGTGGGGCAGGCGTGACTTGTTGAATTGGGCAGTATGCGTGAAGGCTAAGGACGCTGTTCAAGACTTAGGATATTAGGGTTTTCTTTTTGTGTTTTTAGTGAGAATGAGCTCTTCTATTTCTTGTGATTTGCGTGAATGTGCTAGGTTGTTTCTTGTGAGAATATTGTGTGTATGAGCTAGGCTTTTTTGTGTGTTTAGATGAATGAGCTATGGTTTAATGTGTGGGTGAATGGTTTTTTTTATAGGCAAAGGGATGGGGACTATCCTTGTTTGAGAAGGAAAAATGATTTGTGCAATTATGGGAGATATTTTTAATTAGTGTGTGATAACGAAAAATCTTTTAATTAGGGAAGTGATTTGATTTAATTTGATTTCTTCTCTTTTAGTTAGGGATATGATTTGATTTAAATTAGGAATGTGATTTATGAGATTTGATTTGATTTATTTAATTTAGGAATGAAATTTGTTTTGATTTAATTTAATTTGATTTAATTTAATTTTTGACATGTGTATTAAATGTTTTAATTATTATTGGATGTGATTTAATGGGCTTGGGCTAGGTGGGCGTGTGGCTTTGGTTTTGGGCTAAGGATGTGTTTTGAAACGGAGGTCCAACAAGTGAACCCGAAGCTAATCCAGCGAATTAAATCCAACAATGTGTCAATTCTTGACTTTTTCCTTCCGACGTCCGTTTCCCGCGGCTTCCACAATTAAAGAGGTAGTGTCTCCATACGAGACTCATCATCGGGACTTACATGTAAAAATACAGTGCCTACAGTCGCCCCCACTTTGATGGGACTTGTGCAGTGTGTAACAGTGACAATCCTATCAAAGTTAAGCAATGCATTTTCACTTACCTGGCTCGCCAGCTGCCACCTGGCTTGCCTGTTGCTCTGAACTGAATTGATGATGTGCCATTCCTGGCGTGCTAAACCCCATACCTAGGGTGTCGCGGTAGTCCACAATAGTCCACAATAGTCCACGATAGTCCATATGCCATACCTGCCGTGCTAAACCCCGTACCTAGGGTGTCGCAGTAGTCCACAATATTCCACATGCCGTACCTAGCATGCTAAACCCCATACCTAGGGTGTCGCAGTAGTCCATAATAGTCCATAATAGTCCACATGCCGTACCTGGCGTGCTAAACCCCGTACATAGGGTGTCGCGGTAGTCCACAATAGTCCATA